>PISW01012989.1:0-28929 GCA_004023785.1 Mungos mungo | reverse complement strand
CCCGTGGGGGTGGAGGGGCCAGTGTGGCTGCCCGTGGGGGCAGTGGGGCCGGTGTGGCTGCCCGTGGGGGCAGTGGGGCGGATGTGACTGCCCGTGGGGGCAGTGGGATGGATGTGGCTGCCCGTGGGGGCAGTGGGGCGGATGTGGCTGCCCGTGGGGGTGGAGGGGCCAGTGTGGCTGCCCGTGGGGGCAGTGGGGCGGATGTGGCTGCTCGTGGGGGCAGTGGGGCGGATGTGGCTGGTCGCAGTATTTTCTGCGAGTGCAGGAGGAATAGTCGTTGCAAATGTATCTTTTTTTTATGGGTCAGCTTCTCTTGTTCTTTCCCGAGAACAGGAATTCCCTGGCTGGCTGTTGAGCCTGACGCCTGTGGAAAGGGCCTCCCTTTATGGTGATGCATGCCGGTGCGTGGCCGGAGACCGGCGCCTAGGGGCGCTTTGTGCTCCGAGGACGCTGGTGGAAGGAAGCGAGGCCGGCACGGCTGCCCTTCCCCGCGGGGGCTCTGGGCAGGCGGGCAGGACGGATGGGCCGCCGTCAGGGGCACGGCGTCTCCGTGGGGCTGCCGGTACTTGTTCCTCCTGGAAGTCAGACGCAGGGCGGCCTGTCCGTCGTGTGCTTTCAGGCCCTGGTCCTGCCTCCGGCGGTTAGGCTTGACCGGCCCCTCACGCGGCCCGGACGGAAGGTAAAGTGCCAGCACTGTGCGGGGACACGGTCACTTCCCAGGGGTCGCCTGTCCGCCGCCCAAGGCTGGTGTCACGTTTGTTGGAAACACGCAAGTTTTAGAAGGGCTTTGATTCTGTTGGTGTAAACGGAAGACACGGGGATGTCCTGAGACACCAGGGGCTCTGGGGACCTGGGGATCCTCTGGCCCCTCCCCGTCCACCTCCCGCGTGTCGCTGACTCTCCGTGTTCTGGAAACAGCAGCGGGCAGTGGCCGTGGTCCCCGTCCCTCGTTACGGACATGCCTAAGCGTGGCTGGGCTGCTGGCGGGGAGCCGGGTGCGCGGCTGGCGGCTGCCCTCACAGTGGGGCGAACGGAAACACGGGTCTCCGCACCCATCCCTGGGATCGAGCCGCGGCCCCGCGCTGCCTGTTTTATGCCAGACCGTGTCCTCTTGACCAGTGCTGTTCTGAAGTCCCCTGGGATCCAGCTTTCCACCGGGGACGCTGCTGACTGTCCGGTACCTGGCAGAACGGCGTGTGGCCCGTGTGAAGCTGTGGTGTGTTTGGTTCCGGGGGGTGCACGGTGCCCCAGAGAAATCAACGGGACCCAGACGTCACGTCCCCAGGACATCTGGGAGCCCCCTCTCCCCCCGACCTCCCCACCGTGGGAAGCCTCAGGCTCTTCGGTTGTGTCCTTTCCGGTCAGCTCTCCTCTCTGCCGCGGTCACTCTGCCCCTCCTGACTCGCTCACGCACCCAGCGTCCCCCCCACCCCCTGTATGTTGCTTTCTTGCCACGTGCGCCCCCGCAGTGCCCGTGTGCCGCGGATGCCCGGGCCTCGCCATCCCTGGAGCCCGTGCCCGGCCACCCGCCACGCCCAGGCATGGTGACACCACGAGGGACAGTGCCCAGGTTGTCTGGTGGCTCATTCTTGCGGCCACGGGCACGCTTGTGTCCTGTGGTGAGCGGACACGCACTCGGCTTTCGGGCAGCGCCGAAGGGGGACTCGGGGTCAACGAGGACTCACTGGAGGGGCAGCACCTGTGCTCACTTGTCCCGCGGTGGTCCGCGTGCGTGGGCTCCTCCTTCCCTCGGTGCTCCGCGTGCGTGGAGAGCATCTCAGTGGAGGTGATGTCGGGGTCGCTCTCCTCGTAATCTCCAAAGCTCAGACCAGGAGCTCGGCTGGCAAGGTGGGCAAGTGTGGCAGCACCGCCACCTCGGCGCAATCTCCGGGCCACCTGCCGCTGCGGGTGCCCGAGGGCCTGGGGACAGCACACGCACCGTGCGTGGTGAGGAGCACGGCGTGCGCTGAGGATGGACACGGGCTCGCCCGGTCGCCACCGGGACGGCAGCACGGAGCCCAGTTTCCCGGCAGCGCCCTCCCGCCCTCCCTGGGGAGCTGCTGCCCGGCGGCTCCGGAGGTCGGGAGCCTGGAGAGGCCGGTTGGGCGGCCGGACTTCATTTCCCTGCTGGGACCCGGTGTCTCGTGTCAGCTCCGCGTGCCTCTGGCTTGATTCCCCCCACCCCCACCCCCACCCCCGGAAACGTCACCATCACGTCCATCTGCTTCTACTGAGCTAATAGGCACAGGTTCATAAAGCAGCTGAAGTATCTGGTTCTCATCAGGCCGCTTAATTGATAAATGTCTCACTCACAAGAAATTAAAATCACGTTGGTGCTGTTACTGTTTAGAAGCTCAGCCTGGGTGGAGGGAGAGCCTGCTGGAGGGTGGTGCGGGGCGGTGGGGCTCGGCAGCGGGCGACGGTCAGTTCCAGGTGTGAAGGCCACTGCGACTTCAGGCCTGATGACAGGAGGATGGGGCGTGCGGCCCAGCACCCAGCTGTTGACGGGCCGGCGTCAGCTGTGGTCCGGCCACGAGGAGACTGGACGGAGAGCCCCGCGAGGCTCCTGGCAAAGACGAGCGGGTGGAGACACTTTGCGGGTCCCTCCTGGTCTCGCCTGGGCCTCCCGCGGGCAGCTGGGGCTCCTCTCTCACCTGCTCGCCTCCTCCTCTTTCCTCGTTTCCCCCCATTTTCCCTGGTCGGGTCTCGGGGGACGCATAGGACACGTTCTCTGAGTCCCAAGAGAAATCGGCGAGCGCTCTTTCTCAGCACCTGCTCGCCTCGGCCCACGTGGGTGCGGGTGGCATGTGGGTCCAGAGGAGGGCGCTGCGGTCAGCCTGCTGGCCGGCCGGGTAGGTTCAGGACCTCCGGAGCCTCAGCCTTGTCCCCCGAGAAGTAGGATAGTAACGGCAGGGGTGTGAGCAGACCGCAGGGGCCGCGCAGGAGGTCGCAGCCCCGGGCCTGCTGCGGTCCTGTCACCCCCGGTCAGCTCACGGCTGCCGCTGTGGGACCGCAGCCGCTTCCCCCTTCCCCACGCCGTGCGCCCCTCCCCGCGAGTCAACCAGGTGCTCCCGGAAAGTCATCTGGTTTGTTAAATAGGAAGAGCTCTGTGGGTTAGAGTGGGGAGAACTTACTCGCGAGGGGCCCCTCCCCGTGTGTGTGACTAGTGACCCTGCCCTGCGCGGCCTGTGAGGCTCCGGGCCCTGAGCCCCCCGCGGGGAGAGGCTCGCCTTCGTGGAAAAGGGCAGATGGCACCGTGTGGCAGAGGCCGGGCTCCCTCGGGGTCTCCGGGCTTCAAAGACGGACACAAGCAACCAGGGTGTTAAGGACCCGGGCCTTCCCTTAAGTGTCCTGACACCGGCTCATCAGCGTAGGGACATCCGTGCTGAGTCCGTCTGTCTCTTCGTCTCTGTTGCTCTTTATTCTGGGGCGTTTCCAGCCATTCTGACAAGCAGTCAAGAGAATAATAAGATGGACCCCGCTGTGCTCATGACCCCACTTTTACAACTGCTGCTTCATTGTCTTGTCCATAGGCCTAATTTCAATTACAGACACTATGGTGTTTACCCCCAGATACTTCAACCTGCATTTTCTGAGGACATGTCACTCTCTCCTGAACTAACAGGACGGGACCGTCGCGAAGCTCCGCCCGCCGCCCTGGAGGCTGTGTCCGCTGGTGTGCAGCCCGACGCGCGGGCAGGTGCTCCGGGGGCCCCGGGGCTGCGACCAGGAGACAGACGGGTCAGCTCGCTGTCCCCACGGCAGAAAGCGCAGATGGACGGTGTCTGTCCTCCTCTGACCGAGGGGATCATCAGCTTTTCCTCGAGCCGCTGGCTCCTGAGGCAGGCAGCCCGAAATAGCCGGCCCGAGCTCACGTGTCATGTCCCCGTTCCCGGCCGGGACGCCCCTGGGAGGCAGGCCGCCCGGCACCGTTAGAAGGGGCAGCTATTTAAAGTTAGCAAATTAGGACCCAGTGACACCAAACACGGGCTTTAGTTTAGGTGGGAGTCCCTCATGACTGACACTGGCTCCCGGGGGTTTGCTGTTTGGGGCCTGCTGGGTTAAAGGAGATGCCGGGGAGTCCGCTGCTTCTCCCGGAAGCCTGTTTCTTGCCCCTTGGGGCTGTCTCCTCAAGTTCTTTGGAAGAGGGGGCGCCTCTGGCCCGGCTTCACACTGTGGAGGCTCCGTGAGGCCAGTCCTGTCTGTGGAAGCTTCCGGGCATGTCTGTCGTGGGCTCTGGGAGGTGCCCGGTGCCCCCTGCGCAAGAGAGCGCCCTGCCCGTCTCTCCCACCGAGCGGGGCCTCAGTGGGAACACAGTGCAAGTGAGACTTGAGTAGTAGCCAGGGCTGCCCTCTGTCCCCCGGCTGCCACCAGGCACAGGCGCGGCTTCTAGAGGGAGGGGCTCCCACTGGGGGGGAGGGCCAAGGTGCGCCCCAGGAAGCACCGGTGTTTTCCTGAGCTGGGAAGCTCTCCACGTCTCCTGGTTCAAGTTTTTAGCCCCCCACTCACGTGCCGGAGGGCTGAAGGTGCCCACCCTCTGTCCAGTTTTGGTCTTTCTGGTGAGTGGCCCCTGCCTGGGCCCCTCATCAGCTTGGCTGTGGCCGTGGCCGGAAGGGCCCTTAGGAATAACCACAGGCTCCCTTGTGCCGGGCTTTGTGCCCACAGCGAAATTATATAAAAATGGTCTCTGTAGGGAAAATAAGATAACTATTAAGATGACAAAATAAAAAAGAACCAGCAAAGAAAAGGAAAAGATTTAAGAAATAAAATTTAATTCCCAAATTCAAGTGACCTTAAAATCCGTTGCCAGTGAGCAGGTAGGTGTTCCAGGGAACGGAGAGCAGTGAAAACCGAGAAGCGCGACGAGAGGAGGGTGACGATTCGACACAGATAGCGGTTCTGGGAACACGGCCGGGAGCGGGCTGGACACAGCGGCGCGGGAGCGCCGGCGCCGTCCTCACCGGGTCCCCACGGCTGCGCGTGCACACACAGCAGTGCCGGCGCACACAGCCACGCACACACACAGACGTGTGCACGCAGACACGTGCACGCACCGACACGCACAGACAGACAGACACACACACACACACACACAGCCGCTGCCGTTGAGTTCACGCTACACTGTTAGCAGCGCCGGAAGCCCGCAGACGCTGAGAGAACAGTGGGGTTGGGCCCCGTGGGATCCATTCCAGGGCAGCTCTGATTGCTTTTTATTAGGCCGCCTATTAATATAATTCATCATCTTAATGGGTGAGAGTAGAAAAGTTACTTGATAAGATTAAAAACGAATTTTCATAAAAACTCGTCATAAAAATAGAAGGCTCCTTCGCACGAGAGCTCTCTTCCCCGCCAGCTGCCGCCGTCACTCTGCGTCCCCGTCCGTCCCTGTGAGAAGCACCAGGAGAAGGGGGTGTGGGGGTGTGAGCCGACTCTGATTCGTTCGACAGATTGTTCTGGAATTGCTGGTCCGTATCGTAGTTAGATGAGAAATCAAAATGAAAGGTGTACGTCTTCTAAAGAGAAGGCAGATGTGCATTAGCCGTGTGTGATCTGAATTTCAGCTTTGCGAAAAACCAAACGCTCTGGGAAGCCAGGAGCGGAGGCCATGCTGCCCTGGGGGGCTGAGGGGGGGAGTCCCCGCGGGCGTGCAGCTGCGGGGCTGCCCCGGGGGACGGGGGGGGGGGGTCCCCGCAGGCGTGCAGCTGGGGCCGCCCCGCGCCTTCATCTGCGTCTGGTTGTGTTACGTCATTGCTGCCCAAACCCGCTCCCGCATCTTACGCTTCTCACACACGGTGTGCTTCACAACAATTGTTTACGGCGTGTCACGTTTTCCGTATACGAAAAATAGCCAGCAAGGAGGTCCTGGGAAGGAAAGGAAACCTGCCTCACAGCAGCGACGGTGACAGACGGCGACAAGAACGAGCTGGTCCGGAGCGCGCCGCCCGCTTCTGTAGAAAACCCTGTGGCGCTTCGCCGGCTGAGACGGAGCCCGATTGGATAGAGGAGGGACTCGGCCTCACCGTTCCACGGCGTGAGCAAGTTAGGGACGTAAATTCTCCGTAATTAAACCATAAATTTAGCGCAGAATTGACAAATTGATTTTAAAGGTCAACTGGAAGAATAAATGTTTGAGCATAGATGTGAATTATTTTAAAAAATAAAAAAAAACAGATTTCTGAAAGAAAACTCATCCTACCAGTTATTAGCACCACTCGAAGGTGCCATCAGGATGAGAGTGGACATTCAGGTCAGTGGAGCAGAATAGAAAGCTCCAGAAACAGAATCTGTAGGTATCAGAATGTGTAATTTGAAAAAAAAGAAAAAAGAAAAATCACTCCGCATCCAATATCTGGGGCACATGGCTTGCCATTTGAAAATTTAAATCCCTCCTTCTTAACCTTATGAAATAAACTCTAAATATAACGAAGATTTAAATGTGAAAAAGAAAACCCACAAAAGTACTGGAGGAAATATCAGCTGGGTGGATTAAAAAAGGGAGTGGTGGATTTTATTAAACACAAATCTTTAGATTTGCGCGGCAGAGAAAAGGAAATTTAACATACGGCTGACCTTTGAGCGACTCGGGTGTGGACCGCAGGGGTCCACTCAGGTGTGGGTTTTTTCCAGCAAACCCCGTGTGTGTACCGTAAATGTAATTTCTCTTGCAGTCTTCATAACGGCATTTTCTCCTCTCGAGTCTGCTTTATTGTCAGAATGCCACGTGTGAACCGCACACAGAATGGCTCGGCTCCCCGTGATCAGTAAGGCTTCCAGGCCGCCGCAGCCAAATTGGTAGCTAAGTCTCGGGAAGTCCAAAGTTCCATGTGGATTTTTGTCTACAGGGCGGGGGGGGGGGGCGCCCCTCACGCCTGTGTTGGTTTGGGGTCAACTCTACAGTTAGAAATGGGAGAGGATTGTGCAGCATATAGCAAAATTGATTCTCTTACTGTAGAAAACTCGTAAAAGATCAGTAAGATGATGAGCACCCCAGTATAGAAATGCAAAGGGCGTGAACAGGCAACAGCGGAAGAAAAACAATGAAAAACTTACTAACTGGCATTTCACCTCCATATCAGTCAAGACATCGGCGGGACATGTCACCTCGCACTTATCAGCTGGGCAGACGTTTGTTTTCTTTTTTTTTTTAATTTATTTTTGAGAAACAGAGAGAGAGACAGCATGAGCAGGGGAGGGTCAGAGAGAGAGGGAAATACAGAATCCGAAGCAGCTCCAGGCTCCTAGCTGTCAGCACGGAGCCTGACGCGGGGCTCGAACCCACGAACTGTGAGATCATGACCTGAGCTGAAGCCGGACGATTCCATCTTTGGTCAAAGGCAGAAGTGGAAATGTTAGCTGTTATCTTAGGATTGGGGGTGGTTTTCACTTGTAATTTTCTGTACTTTTATTATTTTATGGCAAATATGTGTTTTCTTTTATTGGTTTTTATTTTAGTTAGAAAAATACTTAATGTATTTCTATTCTCAGAAACAATGCTGAGCACTTACATGATACCGCTTGAGGTTACAGAGCTAGGTTTTGTCATTTTTTTTTTTGACATTAATTGATTTGTTTTTCTTAAAATCTGGAAGCTACCTCCTTTCGGGAGTGACAGGAAGAGCAGAATATGGGCGAGATACCAGACAGCCATGAGCACCACGAGTCAGTCGTGCTGTGTTCAGTTGCTCCCACGTGTCTGTCCGTTACCGGAACTGCGCGTCGGGGCCGGTGTAAGCGCTGGGTGCAGTCGTGAACAAGAGGACCGAAGTCCTTTTGCTCCCAGACTGACCTTCTGTGGTAAAGGCGAGCCGTAAACAGCTGGCTAATACCAACGTCAGGGAGCGCGAAATATCAGTGTTAAAAAGCAGAGTGAGGGGGAGAGAATGGAGGTCGAAATCTAGATAAAACAAAGGAGTAAATCTTACAGCTTCCTGGTCAAGGGTGTGGCAGGCCTTGGGGGCAGCAAGTGCAAAGGCCCTGAGGCGGGTGTCTGCTTGGTGTGCTGGAGGAACGGGGAGCTGGGTGAGCAAGGGTGGCGTGGGGAACTCCAGTCAGAGCAGTGGTCGGGAGCCAGGTCCTGGAGGGCCTTCCTCGGGGGGCCTCGGTGAGGACTGTGCATTCTATGCCGAGGGGCAGGGGGCCTCTGGAGGGCTCGAAAGCAGATGAAATGACTGACTTCAACATTTCGTCTCAGCATTTCTTTTTAAAAGGCTTCTGTGGCCACTGGGTGGAGGGGGAGGGAGGGCAGGCAAGGGGGGACGCTGAGGGACCATCTGGGGAGACATTGGTGCTCGATGCAGGGCTGTGGCCCGGGCGGTGGTGGTTCTGCCTGCAGTGGGACCCACCGCCGGGGTTGGGGTGCTGCTGGCATCTCGTGGGCCGCGGCGAGGATGCCGCCCGCTGGCCAAGAATGACCTGGGAGGGAGGGGGCAGGGCCGGGCAGCTGACAGGGCAGACGGGACTCGCCGACTGCCTGGCCCTGGCACGACCTGGAGGCGTCCGAAATGGCGGAGCCCGGGGCGCCTGGGGGCTCAGTGGTTGAGCGTCCAACATCGGCTCAGGTCATGATCTCACAGTTCATGGGTTCGAGCCCCGTGTCAGGCTCTGTGCTGACAGCTCGGAGCCTGGAGCCTGCTTCAGATTCTGTGTCTCCCTCTCTCTGCCCCTGCCCAGCTCAACCTCGGTCTCAAAAATAAACTTTTTTTTTTAAACGGCCAGAGCCTATTTCCGAGCTGCGTCAGCACCACCAGGCGACACACACTGGACGCTCCCCTGGCTGTGCTGTCAGAATTATTAGGAGGTCCCCTGATCTTGGGGACTTCTCAGCCACTGTCACCGCCTCTGATTCTGCCCACGCTCTGGCCTGTCTGGGCCAGTTACACTGTCACCCAGGGGAGGACAGAACCGTGTGAAAAAGAAACAAGTTGCCAACAGTCCTGACGCGGAGGGACTCGATATTGCTGGCCGAGGCGACCGTCCGCGGCTGGTCCGGCCACGCTGCGGCGCCACGTAGAACCACAGCGTGAACCTTCTCCTGCATCACATCCCTGCGCTTCATTTTCTTCCTCGTAGAACTTTATATTTTCTGCAGATTTATTAAGATGGTTATTTCTCAGACAACGTTTACGTTCCTTTTATAATTTTAAAGTCTCTGTGTGCCAAGTCCTGGGTCTGGCCGACCCTGAATCTGGTTCTAGTACCTGTGTTTTCTCCTAATTTTAGGTCGGACACGCCATGGCGGGCGCCACAGGCAGGAAACCGCGAGGAGCGTCTGGTCTCTGCTCGCGGGCACTTTGGGTGGCCCTGTGGGCTCTGGGTGGCAGGACGGGTGTCCTCTGACTTTGCTCTTAGTGTCTAGGGCCGGGATGTGGCTCTGAGCCCCGGAGCCTGACCCCTCCCGGGAGCTCCGTGGGACGCCCGGGAGTGGATCCGGCCCTGCCGTGCGGGTGCTGGCGCTCCCTCCTGCGGGCACACTGGCGGGCGGGTGTGAAATCCAGCCCCGCCCTTTGGGCTGCTGTCCCGCGCGTGTGGTGGGGGCGGGGGCGGCAGGGGGCTCCGGGTCACTGCTCAGCCGGTGGGGCGGCTGCTTCCCGCGTCCCGCGTGGACTGGGCTGTGCCGCGGGGCCCTCCGGGAGACGTGGACTCGCCCAGACTTGCTCCGTCAAGGGTCACATCCCTTCCCTTTCTGTCTGTATTTGTTCGCCTCTTGGTGCTTTTACGTGGTTGCTTTTTGCACTTTGTCCAGCACTGAGGATTATTATCGATGAAAGAACGAGTGTGATGTGAACCACGCTCTCATCACCGGAACCCGGAAGTGCCGGTCGATGAGTACATTGTGGATAAGAAGACAGACCACCAACTTGCTGGTTCGACAGCACCCAGGGTGAGGCTGGGAAATGCCTTCCTTGCAGGCCCTTTCGGTCTGAGGGGAGATCGGACTTCTCTGAACCGGCCAGCGGGGCGGTGGCGCCCGGCAGTGCTGGCCGAGCCGTCTGGAAGCCGAGGAAACGGGATTTGCGTGGAAAGGAGACAGGCAGCATCGAGGCAGCAAGCCGTGTGCGGGGGGGGGGGGGGGCGCCCCTCTCTCCGCCAGCAGAGACCCCGCCTCTGCGGCTTCTCTCGGAACCAGGCAGCACCGGCTGCCGCAGCGACTGCAGGAACACGACTCCCTGAGCACCGGTGGGTGGGGCTCGGCCTCCAGGAGGGCCGGCGTGGTGCCCGGGGGTGCCCAGCAGCTGGCCGCACACGCCCCACCCTGGAGGCCGCGCTCCGGGGCCATGTGCCCTCCGGCCTCTGTCCCGGCTGGTCTCCGACACACTCTCTCTCTCTTCTCTCTTCTCTCTCCCCCTCCCCCTTCCTACCTGGCCATCTCGCACGTGTCAGGCCTGGTCTGCCGGACGTGTCCTGGCCCCGGTGCCCGTCCCTCCCCGTGGGCCCACTGGCCTCTGATCTTCCCCCACGACTTGTGCCAGCTGGCGACTCGCAGAAGCTTCTGGGAGGCTCAGAGGCGGGGTGCTGCCGGTTTGCCTGCTCGGTTGTTGGAGGGCGAGCCCAGCGGTCCCGTTTCCCCCGGGACAGGCTGCACGTGGTCCCTTGTGGGCAGTGTCGCCGCTGCCCCGCGCTGCCGGGGTGTGCCCCCGTCCGACGGGCCTGCGGTGCCCCGTGTCAGGGTGCCGCGCGAGTTCACGATCACAGTGTGAGGTCATCGGATTCGCCTTCCTGTGTCTCCTCCCACAGTTTTCTCCGGTGCGTCTGGAGGTCACTCGCGCTCATCCTCTGACTCTCTCCCCAGCTTGTTTCTTACCCGGGTGGACGCCTCCTTTCCCGCGTCTGCTCCCCTTCTGCGGAGGGGGAGGCCGTCACGTTTTCTTCATAGATCTGGAAGGTCCAGAATTAAGAAAATCTGGGTTTACATTTTCAACCCCTGCCCCCACCTTTATCCGCTCATTAATCAGGGGCCCATGGTACCTCCCTTTAAATGTCCCCACGGTGTGATCCCCCCGTCCGTCCCGTGTCCCCACGATGTGACCCCCCCGTCCGTTCCGTGTCCCCGCGGTGTGACCCCCCCATCCGTCCCGTGTCCCCGCGGTGTGACCCCCGTCCGTCCCATGCCCCCGCGGTGTGACTCACAATGTGTCCTCTCTCTGCAGGTTCTGCATGCAGAAGTGCGTTAGTCTGGTGCCAGGGGTCACACTGGATTTAATAGAAAAGTAAGTAAGATGTGGCTCTTGGGACCTGGGGGCGGGGGGGTTCTCGGAGGAGCTTGCTGTCAGCGTGCGGGTGTGGACATCTGCCCTCGGGGAAGGCCGTGCGCTGACTGTCGCACCGGTGGGGCCACCAGAGAAGGAAACAAGTAAGAGCAGAACCCTTGTAAACACTTACGGATGCCCCCCGACACCTAAGCCAGGGCTGCTCCCCGAGTGGGTCAGCAAGGCCGTGGCCTGGCGCCCACCCCGTGCCCCCCAGCTCCCCTTTCCTGCGCTGCCCCTGCGGCCCCTTCCTGGGTGCCGTGTCAGTAAAGGCCGAGGTCCAGGCCGGAGGCGCCTGTCATGGTGCCGCTCATTGTGCGGCCTCTCCCCCCCAGCCAGTGGACGGCGGCCCGCCCCCCATGGCGTGGACACTCTTGTGTCTGACCTGCGCTGCGTGTGCGTGTGTGTGCGTGTCTGTGTGTGTGTGTGCCTCACCGTGGCTCGTCCTGATTCCTCTGCTCGCTGTGTTCACAGCCTCCCCTCTGGACACCGTTTCCTCCAGAATTAACTACAAGATAATAGTTTTCTAAGTCCTGATAGAGAAAATCGTGTGCAAAAACAGCGAGGCCCTGAGTTTAATAAAATCAGGCGGGAAAAGCAAATGCGCCCTGGATTTTTCCTGGAACGCCAGGCGTCAGCGTCCAGGTCGGCGACACGGAGGGAGGGGCCTGCGGGGCCGCTCGAACGGGCACGACCGTCTGTCAGCGCTGGGGGCGGAAAAGCAAACGGGCCCGGTGCGCACAGGAGGCTGCCGAAGGCATCGTCACGACCGCACATCCGTGTGCACGTGTCAGTCCTGGCGGGACGGCCCCTCGCTGGGGGGGACACGGGGGGGGGCGGGCAGCTGTGCCGATGGGCGGGGCTCCCAGCCCATCGCTGGGGTTTTCTGCAGGATCGTAGACACAGAGCGCGCGTGGACGTAGCTGGAGAGGAATCGAGAAGTGGGGTCAGGGCACCTGCAAGCAGTTCAGGGATGTGATCGCTCCTCGCGCCTTAGGGGCGAGGGTCTGAGGAGATGCTGTGGCCGGTCTGGCTCCCGCCGGGGGCTTCGCTCGCGAGCAGGACGGCGATGGCGGATGGGAAGGCTTGGCTGTTCCTCTGCTCGCCAGCAGGGCTCAGTCATCGCAAACCCGGAGGTCGCCCGAGCAGAGCCTGGGGCGCGGCTGCCGGCGGGGGAGCCACACGTGTCCCGTGGGGCAGGGGGCAGGACGGGCCCGGAGCCGGGACTGCAGATGTGCATCAGGTCGCGGGGATCGGCGCGGGCGCAAGCAGCCGGCCCCCGTGCCCGGTGCTGCGCACTCGGGTGGACCGGCCTCTGTGGTCCTGGCGCCGCTGTCAGGGCCCTGCTCTCCTCGCCGGAGCAGGGCTGCGGCCGGGCGGGAGGCGGTGGCGTCCAGCTGTCGTGATGGCGCGCGAGGCCAGCTCGTGTGCTCGGCGCGGTCCTCCCTCCCAGTCTGCGCTGTGCGGCCCTGCTGGCTCTCCTGCACTCGCGGTCCGGAAGCCGGGGGCCGCGCCGTGGCACCTGTGGGCCGGGCGGCGCGGGCCGAGAGCCCTCCCTCCACGTCCTGCGGGCTCAGGGCACTACCGCTCGCCCTGGCCGCCCCTCCGAGTTCTAGGCCGGGTTCACCCCCACGGATGGTGACCCAGAAGACCAGTTATAAACGCTAGAAAACGAGCGTAAGCCATGAGCGGCCCGACATGGAGAGACGGGTAAGAGAGGGCCGGGTGTGACCAAGCAGCACCCACGGGAGCTCCGCGTGCGCACGCGCCCGCCCTGCTCCCCGCGGCGCGGACGAGCTCACGGGCACGCCCCTGCTCAGTGTCCGGAGCGCTCCCGGCGGTCACATTGTATCGTGGGTCGGTTCCCTCCGGTGGCCTGTCCAGAGAGTCCCACGGTTTCCGGAGGTGGTTTTCCTCCCTGCCTGCCTGTGAGGGGACCTGCTCCTGTCCCCCAGGCAGGGGTGGACAGCCGCGCCTCTGTCGCTGTGTGATGGCCGCTGGCGCACCCACCCTGTTCCGTCCCATCGCCCGGCGCGGTCCTGGCCGCTCCCCACCCAACTCTGCTCAAGGTCCTGGCGCCACGTCCCGGGTCCCGACCGCCCCGGAGGAGAGCAGCTACTCAAGTCGCTGCCGTAAAACCAGGGCCCTGTCAGGTTATTTGGCTGAACCTCCTGCCGGCGCCAGCGAGGAGGCTGGGGTTCAGGCAGCCCTGCTTCCCGGCTGCCGCTGCCAGCCCGGGGCACCCCGCCCTCCTCCAGGCGGCCTCCCTGTCCCAGGCGGCGTCAGCACCGCCCGCTCCCACACCGTCCCCACCCGACGTAAAGTGTGCGCAGCAGCTCGGCGCCCTCAGCACGACCCACAGAGGAAACACCTGTTAAATTCAACTTGATCAAAATTGAAAGTGTTTACTCCCGGAAAGGCTCAGCCAGTGCAGGGACCGGCCGCAGGCTCGGGGGGAGTGTTTGCAAATCTCAGAGCCGACCAGCGACATGTATCCACAGGATGTAAAGGTCTCTCGAAACAAAAATAAGAAAAAAAAAAAAGAAATCCAAAAATGGACAAGAGACCTGAAAAGATACGTCACAGAAGAGAATTTAAGGGGCCGATAAGCCCCTGGAAAGATACTCAAAACCGCTGACCATTGTGGAGACGCGCAGGAACACCACAGGGGTAGGAGCACAGCAGGCTGCTGACCGGCGGTGCTGGCGCGGGCGGACGACGGGGAGCCCCTGCGGGGCAGGCGAGGCGGCTCCGCCCGCGGCAAGCGGGTCACCGAGGGGCCGGCGGCCCCCTCCCGGGCGTCCGTCCTGCAGGAGCCACACTGTCCACGCCGGAACCCATACCCCCGTGTTTGTGTGGCTTAATCCGTCATCGCCCCAAACTGGAAACAACCAAGATGTCCTCGGGGTGACGGAAGAAGCGCACCTAGCAGGAAGTGGGGGGCAGCTCACCCGTGACCCCGTGGCGGCCCGGAAGCCCTGTGGGGACCCAGGCAGCAGCTCCCGGGGCGACTCCTGGTCTGGTTCCAGTCCCGTGACGATCGGGAAAAGACAGAGCTCTCGGGTCGGAGAAGGGGTGCCTGACGGTGGGGTTGGGGTGAGGGTCTGTGGGGGGTGGGGTGTTCAGTGTCCTGATGATGCGGTGGCCGCTCCAATCTGCACAACCACGGAACCCGGTCTATGTGTGATGGAGCCGCCTGGGCCCCTGGACTGGTTTCCACGTTCAGAGAATGTTCCTGGAAACCCGGCTCTGACCCTCGGGGTTACGGGGCCACATGGCCCTCCGCTCTGGCGTCTCCCCTCAGGGCTGGCGGGCCCGGCTGGGGGGCTGGCACAGGTCTGGTGAGTGGCCAGCTTGGTGTATGTGTCCCTTGCCCACACGTGCTTGCCTGCCACCCCCTGGAAACTGTCCTTCCTCTGCGGGCGGCCCTGAGTGAGTGGAGGGCTCCAGGGCCAGCGCTTATTAGGGTGTCCCTCTGTGATGGCCTGCCCTGCCGGCCGGACAGCGGGTGACTCCAGGCTGGAGGGGGTGGTGAGCCTCACCTCCGAGACCAGCCTCGCCAGCGCGGGGGCAGGCCCTCCCTTGCCGCCTCTAGTCAGAAACCCAGCCTGCGCCGTGTCACAGCCGTCACCGGGGCGGCTGATGGGGGGGCTGCACACGTCAGCTCGCTGCGTGGAAATTCTGTGATGAATGCGGTTTGCTTCAGGCCGCTGCCCCCGCGCGGCTTCTCGGCGTGAGCTTCCCCAGGAGAGCGAGCGTTAACCCTCCCCAGCCCCTGGCACCTCCGTCAGATGCGCAAAAACGTGTGTTGTTTGGAGTCTCAACACAAGACCGGAGAGAAGATGCGGGCGGCGTGTGCGTCTGTAATTACTTAGCAATCTTTAAAGCCGGGGAAGGAATGTGTTTTCTCATTAAGCTGCTGTGTCGGGAAGTAAATTAGAGCGAACCTTCCTCGAGCTCCCCCATTTCTAATTATCTGCGCGGAGCCGGCAGCCTGATGGATGCGCACGCTGCCGCCGGGGCGCGTGTTTATTTTCTGAGTCCTCGGAGAGTGGCAATAAGATCCATGCTTGGAGATTCAGGGACATTTTTCAGCCCTGAAACCAAGTAATGAAACGCTCAGACAGCGCTGGAAATGTTCGGGCCTCGGGAAGCTGGGGGGCCTCCTCCCCGGGCTGGCTGGCCTTCCCAGCGCCGCGGGCGCAGAGCGCACTGAAAATCAGTCACGATTAACGTCTATTGTGGCAGCAGCATGTTTTTGGGAGCTAACAGCCCCTCGTCTAGGACGCGGCCGCTGCCGAGCCCTGCTCCCCCCCGGTGCGCGTGCCGCCGTGTGGCCGAGGCCGAGGCCTGGATCTGGGGGTTGTTCTGCTCTGAGCCCTGAGCGATTTGTTGGCCCAGCGGCAGCCTCCGTGTGTGAGCGCCCCGGTCACGGCCACGCCCTGGGGGCACAGGGCGGAGCCGGAAGCGGGTGTCGGGAGCTGGTGCTTCTGGCTGAGAACTGGGAGAACAGTAAGGAGCCCTGCCAGCACGTGCTGGGTGCCAGGTGCCGGGTCAGGGGCTCTCTGGGAGTTCACTTCACAGTCCTTGCTGGAACCCCCAAAGGAGGCCCTGTCACTGCCCACACTCTAAGGAGGGGGAAACTGAGGCACAGGGCGAGCAGGTCATCTGTCCAGGGTTTCACTGCAGGGGCTTGCCAGCCGCCTGAGCCCGTGGGCCGAGCCCCGCCGTCACCCTGGCCCAGAGCGCGGCTGCAGGAGCGCCGGCCAGCGTCCTCCATGGCCCGCCGGGCACCTGGCCTGCGCGGTCACTGCGCAGGCTCAGTGGTCGTGAGTCTCCTCGGCCGTCGGGTCAGAGCCGTGCACACGTACTGTGTCCGGGACGATAGTGATCAAAAGACACCGAGTCTTCATTCACAGCAGGAGTGTGCCGTCCCGGTGGGTGAAGGTGGAACATCAGGAACGCACGAGTGCCTGCCGGTCACGGTGGGATGAGGGGTGACTCACCGGAAGCTCATTTGGAGACTGAGCGGCAGGAGAGCCCCGAGAGACTGCTCGGCCGCCCGGCGGGGGCGTGGGGACCCGTGAGGGAAGGGAGTAGCAGCCCTGGAGCCCACCCAGAGCCGGGTGAGTCAGCCGCGCCCCACGGCTCAGAGCCCCGTGAGGACAGAGGGAGAGGTGGGGACGCGGGTCCCCTGTGCGCGGGTCACACCCCCTCGCCGCCTCCCCGTGCGTTGGGATCCGCCAGCCTGAGGGCGGCCAGGCCCTGGGGTGAGGCTGTGCCGAGTCACCAGGCTGGGGAGCAAGGGCAGCACCCCAGGCCTCCCCAGGCGCCTGCATGGGGCACTCAGGGCCCCCCTTCCTCCTCTGTGGCTCCAGCGTCCTGGCCTTTGTCATCAAAACGTAACAGCACGGTGCCTTTCAGCCCCCCCCCCCCCCCGCCCACGTGCGACCCGCAGCACCTGCAGGGTCCTAAAGTCCTCTCCTGAGACCCCCGGGCCGCCCACAGCCGGTCCCTTTCCTGCCCACGCTCCGGACGCCGCTGGTCCTCCCGTCCCTGTGGACTTGTCTCTTCCGGACATTTCCGCGGAATGGAGTCATACAGCGTGGTCTTTTGGGTCCGGCTTTTTTCCCCCCCACTTGGCAGAATGTTTCCCAAGGTCATTCCCTGTGGCGTGGGGGCGCCAGCGTTGCCCCCCCTTCGTTGCTGAGCACCCCCCGCCGACCAGCGTGTTCGTCCGTGTCCCCGCCGACATTCACGGCTGGGGGCGGCTTGCTGCGAGCACTCACCCGGGCCCCCGTGTGCGCACGTGTGTCCGTCGGGCGCACGGCGCCTCATGTTTCACGTCTGAGAAGCTGCCCCGCTGTCCTGCGGAGCGGCTGCCCCGCCTCCGACCCCACGGCGGCTCGCGGGCCGGCCATCCCTGCCTCCCCGCACGACCGTCACCGCTGTGGTGGGCGCGACACGGTGGTTGGCAGGTGTCTCACCAGGGCTCGCCCCTCGCGTGCCCACTGTGCCCGGTGCACCTCCCCGGCATGGGGTCAGAGCCTGGCGCCGTTCCTCCTCCGGGTGCGTGGGCTCCGCTGCGCGGAGACCTCCTGTCAGCTCTTCTCGGGCACGGGAGCGGCAGACACTGTCCCCGAGGCCCCGCTGAGTTTCGCACGTGTAACCTCGACTGCTCATAAAGTTTTCATCCTTTTTATATTAATCTTAGGAGTTCGGTTTATTGGGGCAGTTCTAACATTTTGGATTTAACTAAACTTTAAAAATCTCTGGGAGCTTTTGTAAGAAATAAATAGGAGCCACGCTATTTCCTGGGTGCTACTGCGTCCAGGGTCGGTGCCAACTTGTTACCTGTCACTTTGGTCCACTTTCCGCCTCCCCGGGGAAGGAGGTATTGGAGGAGTGCCGAGTGTCACTGTCCGTGTCACAGCTCAAGGGGCAGGCCAGAGGAGCCCCCCAGTCCCACCCCTTGTCTCTGCTGTGCACAGCGTCAGGTGCAGATGTTTTAGAGACAGGAAAGGTTAATTTTGCTTCGGGACATATCAGGAAAGGTCTCATGAAGGGATGGCATGAGTTTTATGTGACAGGGTTTCTGGTCTCCAGGGGCAGATTCGATGTGGACAAAGCGAAATGAAGGGACAGCTGTCGTGTGGAAGGGGTGGCCGGTCGTCCAGCCAGGGCACTGGTGCCAGGGGGGAGGGGAGGACCTGGACCCTCTGCCCTGAAAACCTCACGGAGAACTGGCGAGAAGACCAACAAGAGACAGCCTGATTGTGTTTTGGAAACGGTTGTTTTTGTGATGTCTTAACAAACTCCCAGAAAGAACCAGAACGTCCTCCCAGGCTGCTGGGAGTGCTGGCCTTGGTGTGTGGGTCCCCGCGCAGACGGGGAAGGACCCTCGCGGAGGCTGGCAACAATCTCTGTTCAACAGTGGGGGTGATGACTGCAGCTTTCCTGCCGGGAGGCGAGCTCCACCCCATCCACCCGCCTCGCCTTCCCCCTTCTGTGGACCGGATTCTTACAAAGAAACTCACTGCTGATGGTTCCTCAGCGAATTCTAGAAGAGACAGCTGGAGACAGAGGCAGAAAGTAGCTGAGGGCCTCCAGGGGGACGTGCCCCCCAGAATTCACCTGGATCAGGGGACGTGCTCCCTGGGATGCGTCTGGATCAGAGGGCAGTGCTCCCCAGGACTTGTCTGGATCAGGAGGGAATTTGAATTCCGTCCCTCCCCGTCATGGCTCAGTCTGTTGAGCGCCCTTCTCTTGATTTCAGCTCAGGTCATGAACTCAGGTTCATGGGTTCAGGCCCCACATCAGGCTCTGCGACAGCATGGAGCCCGCAAGGGATTCTCTCTCTCGCCCCCCGCCGCCCCTCCCCTGCTTGCACTCACACACACTCTCTCTCTCTCTCAAAATGTTTATTTATAAATACATGAAACCTGAACAAAACCATGAACCAGGAGCAGAACTGCCGAGCACAGCAGGCCCCGGGCAGCCTCCCGGAGCGCTCTGCGGGGGGCCGGTCCCCGGGGCTCCCGGGCTCCAGCTCTCAGGGGCCCTTCTGAAGATCAGTCCCGGCAGGAGGAAGTCCAAAGAAAATCACCTTTTTCAGAAATGCTTCAAAAATAAACATAGGCTTAAATTTATTCCTGAATGGTTCCGGAACCTGCACCGCTTCATAAAAAACAGCCTGTTTTCATTGTGTCAGATAAACATGTTGAATAAGCAAATGGGAGGCGGCGTCTTTCCTCTCCTTGATCCCACGTCTCCCTTTGATTTGTGTCTGCGGCCTTCAGAGGGACTGGTCCGGGCTCCGCGCTGTCGCCGTGGCTCCGGGACGGGCAGCGGTTCATCGTCCTGTAATAAACTCAGCGAGCGGAGATCCTCCCGGTGCTGTGCGAACTCCCGCCCACCACCGAGCCGTGCGGGCCGTCGCTCCTTTTCCTCCGGAATCCGAAAAGACATTTCTCACTGATGCCATTGGCTTCCCAAGTAAAGATGAGCAGTTTTCTAATCTGTGGGAGCGATTAAGTGCAGCACGAAAGGGGGCCGAGGCGGCGGCGCGGCACGCATGAGCTGTCTGATTTAGAGACTCCGTGCAGAGCTTGAAAAATCATTAGAAAACAGGCGACCTGTGCGGGTTTTTAAAGACCAGCCTGCTATTTAGAGGCAGAACCGTGTGGTTTTCTTATCTCGAACGTCCCTCGGGAGCTGCATTGACCAACAAGCCATTTTGATGACCCCGAGCCGGTGTCCTGGAGAAATTAACAAGAGCGTCACTGAGTCAGGGTTCTGTAAACCGCAGGTCATGGTCCATCAGCGGTTAAATCCGTGTGGTGGCCACAGCCTCCGTTAGAGAAGAAATGGAGAGAAATATCAGAGTTTTCTTGGTAACACGAGTGTTCTTGTGTTGAGCGTGTGCGTGTGTACCTGGGGTTTTCTATGAGGACGTGTGTCCCCGCGCGTGACGCATTTCTCACTGGGCGCTGTGCTCTTACGTCTGAGAGTCTCTCGCTCACCGGAGACCCGGTCACAGTGGTCCCTACCTGTCCAGCTTCCGGGGTGTCTCAGGGCTCCTGAGGTCGTCCCTCTCCGCCTGCGGTCCCGACGCCTGCTCAACAGCTCCCTGACGCGGCGTTGGGGTCCCCATACCGGCCGCCTTGTCCGTCTCAACTCCCTCCTCTCCTTCAAAAACTAGTTTTGACAATTTATTGCTATTTTACTTTAAATTAAAAGCCTGTTACATCTTTTGAACACACGCTTTGCCCTTCAGAACTGCAGAAGGACCGATTAGCCATAACTGACCCCCCTTCCTGGTGGAAGGAATGGAAACCTTCACCCTCCAGAAATGTCTCTCCGTCTCCAACATAAAGTTGGGGGGTGGTTGATCTGTGTTTGCAAGAGTGCGTGTTTTTCAACGTTATATGTATTTAAGCGGGTATCGTGATATGTACGTTTCTGAATGTGTGTGTGTGTTTATTTAAGGTGTGTATCTCCTTTCTTCTTTTTTTCTTTTTAGGACGTACTTGATTTTTTTTTTTAAGTCCAGACTGAAAATCATGGACTTTAATTGAAGTATCTAGTCTTTTTATAGTTAGTGTAATAGTTGACATGTTTGAATTTAAATCTGTTCATTTGTTTTCCTCTTTTTTTTTCTTTTTGAGAGAGTGTGTGCCTGCATGCAAGCAGGGGTGGGGGTGGAGAGAAAGAGGAGAGAGAGACCATCTCAGCCAGGCTCCGTGCTCGGTGCAGAGCCCATGACCCTGACATCCTGACCTGAGCCGAGACCGAGACTCAGATGCTCAACCAACTGAGCCACTCAGGTGCCCCGTCCATTCCTTTTGTTCCGTCCTCCTTTCTCCCCGTCCGTTGCCCTCTTCCAGATGGATCTAGCGATCTTGCGACTCCTTTCCCCGCTTCTGTCGCCTTGTGGGCTCTGTGTTCTTTCCTTGCACGTGAACAGCCAGAGCGGTGGCCTCCGTGTGCTTTTCATTAGGGGCCAGATAGCACACACGTCAGGCTTCGCAAGACACAAAGTCTCTGTCTTGTCTTCTTACTGTCACGTTTAAATAAATCATAAAGAACATTGTTAGTTCATGGCCGGAGCAAAAACAAAAACAAAAGACAGGTGCCGGCCGGATCTGGCCCCCCGACCATAGTGCTGGGGCCCCCGGCTTATTCAAGTCAAATTTGAGCCCGCACTTTGACCACTTCCCAGCTGACCAGGGACCTGCGGGCGCATCAGCTCCGCTCCCCTGTGCACGGTTACCGTCACGCATTTTCACTCTCTGTACGGTCGTGTCTCCATGAGTGTTAGTGACACCCAGTGGGTAGCGCCCAGCGATGCTTCGTCTTCTGCCGGCCTCCACGCCTTCCTGTGTCTCCGAGCATCCACCTGGGATCACTTCTCTGTACCACAGCAACTCTTTAGAGCAGGTTTGCCAGTGAAAAATTCTGTTTTTATTGTTTGAAAATGCCGTAAGTTCTTCTTCATTTGATTTTTCATTTTAAAATCACAGTGCTGAGCTACAGCTTACGTGCAGTAAAATGAACCCCCTGGAAACGTGCAGCTTGACGAGTGTGGGCAGATTTGTGTCCCCACGGGCCCCTTCCCTCAAAGCGCGTCCCAGCATTTCCCTCGCCCCTCGCGCGGGTTAACCCCACCCCGGCTCCCGAGCCCAGGCTGACGCCGATCTGCTTTTTCATTTCATCCCTTAGGTTTGTCTGTTCTAAAGCTGCATATAAATGGAAAGTTCTAACGTATTCTTTAGCGTCTAGCTTCTTCCTCTCGGTAATGCCTCTGAGACTCGCCTGTGTGGCGCGGCAGCGGTCCGTCCCTGTTTGTTGTACGTCACGCTCCGTCACGTTGCGAGCATCACGTCTTCTGACCCGCTCTCCCGCTGACGGCGACCTGGGCATTTCTGTCCCGGTCGTTCTGATGAGCAGACCCGCTAGACACACTCACGTGCGAGTCTGTGTGTGTGACTGTGCACTCGCTTCCCCGGGATCAGCTCGGAAGGGTGGAATGGCGGGGTCCCTGGTGGGTGCACGTGTGACCGTATCGGAGACTTCTCGGCTGTTCTCCGTGGTGAACTCCTTCCCGCCAGCGATGTGCGAGCGCGTCAGCCGCTCTGCCTTCGCGGCAACACCGGGTCTCGGTTTCAGCTGTTCTGCTGGGCGTGCGGCGCTGCGTCCTGTCGATTCTGCCTCATGACTGGTGGCGCTGAGCGTGTGCTGTTGGCCGTTAGTTTGTATTCTTTAGTGAAATGTATGTTTGGGTCTCTTTCCTATTTTTTACCTGTGTTGTCTGTCTTCAAGAGCCCTTATCATGTGTTAGATGAGCTGTCGTCAGATCTCTGTCTTTGGTCCGACTGACCTGGGTTTCCATTTTCACAACAGCGTTGGAAGACCAGGAGCATTTCATCTTGATGAAATCTGATTTAATAGTTTTTCCTTTTATGATTTATACTTTCTGTGTCACATCTAAGAAAGCTTTGCCTACCCCAGGGTTGTGACGATTTTCTCCTATTTTTTTCTAAAACTTTTATAGTTTTAACTTAAAAAATATTTTTTTTCATAATCTCTACCCCCAGCGTGGGGCTCGAACTCACAATTCTGAGATCAAGAGTTTCACGCTCTATCAACTGAGCCAGCCAGGTGCCCCTGTAGTTTTAACTTTATGTCTAAGTTTATGGTCCGTTTCAAGTTGATTTTTGCATATGGTGAGCAGTGAGAGTCAAGGGTCATTTATTTTCCATACGGATTTCCAGTTTTAGTTGTTCAGCAGTGTTGTAGAAAGACTGTCTTTTCCTCATTGAAAAAGTGCCTTTGACAAAAAGCATTTGCCTGTAATTGTGGCGCTCATTTGCCCTGTCATGTTACATTGATCTTTATGCCACCACCATGATTCCTGTAGCTTTATCGTAAATCTCTTCCTTTTCTAAATGGCTTTGCAATTCCAACTCCTTGCATTTCCATGTGAATTTTAACAGCTCACCAGTTTCTAGCCAGCCTGCTGGGACTGTTCTGTGTACATAATTGTGTGGTCTGCAAGTAGGCCCAGGTT
The DNA here is from genome assembly GCA_004023785.1 of Mungos mungo. Classification (NCBI taxonomy): domain Eukaryota; kingdom Metazoa; phylum Chordata; class Mammalia; order Carnivora; family Herpestidae; genus Mungos; species Mungos mungo. The sequence continues at coordinate 6,114 of PISW01012989.1, read as the reverse complement.
TACTCCCCCCCCCCCGTCTTTATGTGTTTAATTCCTTTTTCTTGCTTTATTACACTGGCTACTGCCTCCAATAGAATGTTAAGTAGAAGCAATGAACCCGGGCGTCCTGCCCTGAGCTCAGTGGAGGCTCTGTTCAGGGGAAACATTGTATCTTCTGCGGGTGAGTATAGGGCGAGGTGTGACTCTGCCGTCAGGGTAGGAAGTTCCCTTCAATACCGGGCCTTCTGAGAGTTTTTGCTACGAATAGATGTTAAAACGTGTCCTGCTTTTTTGGCATCCATTGAGATGATTGATTACTGTTGGTTCTGTAATTATGTTGCATCGTGTTACCCATGTTCAAAGGGGAAACAGACTCTGCATCCCTGTGATGAACACCGTTTGGGCACATTGTTGCCTAACGTTTGGTGAAGGATTTCGAGGCTAAACTCGGAGGGATCATGAGCCACTCTGCATCCACTGGGACGCAGCCGCACGCCCTCCGGCGAGGTCTGAGTCTCCGCCGTGGGTGGGGCCTCTTCCAAATGCGCTCCTTTGGGTTTGCCCCTGGAGCCTGAGATGCCATGTCTGCGCCCTGCGGCTGCCGCCCCGGCGTGCTTAGAGATCTCTCTATCCGATTGGTCGTTAGTCTCCAACTTGTATGTAAAATATTTTATATTAAGCTTTCTCTGTGATTTACTGGCACGGTTAATGTTTACTGACCGGACCCTTACTTAATACATGTTGCCTTGAGGGCTGCGTTCATTTTTTCCTCTGTTTTTAAGAATTTCTCTTCGAGAGTTCGGCAGGTTTATTTTGTGGTGCCCCTCTGGACATTCTTTGTGCTTGTCCTGCTTGGTTGGCGGGATCGTTCCTTGAACCTGAATGCTGCGGGCTTAATTTTGCTCCCCCCAGATTCATATACTGAAACCCTAACTCCTCATGTGATCGCACTGGGACACGTGGGCCTTGGGGGGGAGGCCTGGGGCTCGACGACGTCCCCATGGGGTCAGCACCCTCCTGTGAGAAGAGGAAGAGACTGCAGAGCTCCGCCCCCCGCGGGGGGCCTCAGCAAGGAGGCAGTCGTCTGCGCGCCAGGGAGAGGCCTCACCAGGCCTGCCCACGTGGGGCCCCAGTCGTGGACCCGCAGCCTCCAGAGCCGTGTGGAGGTGGCTGGGGGCTGGTGACGCCAGCTGGTCTGGTGCTGCGTCGTGGCCCAGGCAGAACGGGGCACCGTGTCCCAGCATCGTTGTCCGCTGCGGACCCTCCTCGGCCGTCCTACCTTCGCCTCTGTCCTCCCTCTCCGGGGCCCCCACGGGTTATTTGGGTGTCGTGATCCCCCGTGTGTTCCGTGCGTCTACACCCGCATCTCTTTGTGCTTCGTTTAGGGAGTTTTTCTGACCCACCTTTCATTCCGCTCTTAGGCATCATCTCATTTGCTCTTGACCCCATCTGCGTAGTGATTCACAGGCTGTGTTTACACGTTCCTGGCATTCTAGAATTTCCAGGGTTTACATTATTGCTTCCAGTTCTCCTCCAAAGCTCCCTTTCGTCATTTATTTTGCCGTTGAACATATTATGTGACGTTATTGTGTTTTTTAATGTTTACTTTTTATTTATTTTGAGAACGAGCATTTACATGAGTGGGGGAGGGGTAGAGAGAATCCCAAACAGGCTCCGCACGTGCAGAGCCTGACGCAGGGCTCAGTCCCATGAGTGTGAGCTCATGACCTGAGCCCAAACCACGAGTCCAACACTCACCACCTGAGCCACCCCGGTGCGCCTGATGGCGCGTCGGGTCACTGTGGCGTCGGCGTCTCCACTGTGGTCTCTGCCCACCTCCTGCTCCTAGCAGTTGTTTCTCTGCGCTTCAGACATCAGTTTAGTTTCCCAGGAAGTGCCCGGTTACCTCTGCTCCAGGGCTGCGAACTGGAAGTGACCCTTGGGGCTGTGAGGTCCAGGCTGCACCAGCTCATCCCTGGGGGCCCGGCCCAGCTCCTCCCGGCTTCGGTCAGCACGTCCTCCTCCGGCCCTCAGCCCCGGGCCTGCCCTCCAGCCCTGTGGGTGCCCCCCGCTCGGCTCAGCGTCCCCCGTTCAGTCCTGCCGTGGGACCGCCAGACGCCCCGGAGAGAGGCGGCCCCCGGCGCTGGCAACACCTGATGCCTCCCTGTGGGTCTTGGCCCCATGACGCCCCACACGCCTGCCAGTCTTCCTGCGTGGTCGGGGGCCCTCCCCACCCAGCAGGGGGGCAACGGGGTCTTCCAGGCGGTGGCCCGCATCGTTCAGGGACGTCGCTGCGGCCGCCTGCTGTGCCTCCTCTCAAAGGGACCATCGTCCCTGGTTGCCTCAGGGGCTCGGAGCAGAGGCACAGATGCCAGAAGTTACCCAGCACAGCCCGGCAGGGACTCCAGTTAGGGATTCTCGTCTCCCAGGTCAGTGACCTGTTCCCAAACTGCAGCTGTCTGTGCCTGTCCCCAGGAGTGAGCCCTGGTCACCACTGCGCATGTAAGGCTTAAAGAAACTACCGTGACTGTCACTAAGATTCTGGGGGTTCAGAGGAGCTCTGTAATGGCGGGTGGTCTCGAGTTGGATCTTCCTGATGCTCCGTCCCTCCCGTGGCCGCTGTGTGAGCGTCTGGTCGGGTGGCCTCCGTGTGCACTGGCTTCTGACACAGAAGGGAAAACAGAATAAAAAGGTTTTTGAAGTGATTTAACTTTTTTTTTTTTAATGTTTATTTATTTTTGAGAGAGGGGGCAGGGGGAGGAGCAGAGAGGGAGACAGAGGATCTGAATTGGGCTCTGTGCTGACAGCCCGATGCAGGGCTCGAACTCACGAAACGTGAGATCATGACCTGAGCTGAAGTTGGATGCGCAGCTGACTGAGCCGCCAGGCGCCCCTGAAGTGATTGAACTCTGAGTGACGTGACAAGTGAGGAAGTGGATCCCGTTCCCAAGTGCGCATCCCAGGCTGCCGCGTGGACAAGCGTCAGACCGATGGGCGGTGGGTCGACCTGAGTGGTGCCCGGGTCTGTCTCAGATCAGTTGGCAGGCGGCTTGTCTCTGGCTTCCCGATGAGCTTCGTGAGGCGATCAGTGGAATTTCCAAGAGACTGTGCTGGGAGTCGCTACTTTTGCATTTATCTGCTGGCAACAGTCACAAGATAAGGAATTTTTAAGCCTCCAGACACCCACCGACCTGGGGTTGGCCTCTGTGTCCCAGCAGCCTAGCCACGCACGGGCCACGCAGGAGGCTCGGCGGCAGCTCCATGCTCCTGGGGTGCGGTGACCCTTTACCCCGGGGGTCGGACTTCTGTGCCCCCTCGCCTGGATTCAGGACGACCCAGCTGCGGTCCCTGATGCGCTGGGTCCAGCTTGGGAAACAGACCTTGGTCAGACTTTCCCCAAGAGTGCCTTCCTGGTGCCCGGCAGCCCACCCCCACCCCCAACCAGGCATCCATGTGCTGGTGACTTCGGTGTCCCTGCGGCCGTGCCCTGAGGCTGTGGCTCCTGGGTCCTCCCCCTGGGCGCCCTGTGTGATGGCGACTGCGTGGGATTTGTCTCCCTCGCTTGATGTTAGAAAGCCTGTCTTTTCCCAAGTTGCTGAAATATTCATGAGCAGCGGCCTGACGGCTTGAAATGATTTCTCGGGGTGGTTCCGTGACTGAGTCATTTCTCTCGTCCGGTAACATGTCTGGTTTCTGACTCTTCACGCCTGCAGATGAAACATTGCATGTCGTGTGTCCCCGTTCCTTGTGTCCAGTTTAGTTTCTGCTTTCTGGGAGCAGACGTGCTGACCTGAAGGACGCGGCCCCCTCTGCCTTCTCGGGTCTGTCCTGGCCCGTCAGGCGGTGCCGTGCCTGGTGCTCACCTGACTTGGGCCTGACTTGGGCCATCCGGGTCGGGTCAGGTTTTTTCTTCACGTGTGCTGACCTGTCATTGGAAGGGGGTTAAGGCAGGCCACAGGCTTGGCCACCTTGCCGGAAGGCCTGTGTGCGTGACCCAGCCTGGCCCTGACGGTCACACTTGTGGGTTTCAGCCTCGGAAAGGCGCCGCACCCAGGACGGGTGAATCCAGAATCGGAGGTCTAGGCCCCAATAGCTTGTTGGTGACATTGGACAGATGGATGTTTGGTGGGGACCGCCCAGCGCCGTTCCTGACAGGAGCATCAGTGTTGGGGGGGCCCTGCTCCCTCCCCAGAGGGCAACCACGTGATTTTGTCTGGGGTTTGAGTGTGGTGTCCATCCACCTGGAGGCTGAGGTCAAGTTCATGGGCAGCCAGGTAGCCAAGCAGGGCTCCCAGGTGGACACCAAGGCCCCTGGTTGACAGAGCTCTGTGCACGTTGTCACGCGTGGACGCCAGGACGGGACGGGGAGGCCCACATCTGGTATCTTTCCCGGCCTCCGCCCCGGCGCCGCCCTGGCCTGACTCGAATCTCTCTCTGTATTTCTGCCTAATAAACCGAAACCGCAGGCATAACGCCTTTCCCTGACTCGTGATTTCTCAAAGCTGAGTGGTTTGCGGACCCTTGGAACTTGCAGCTGGTGTCCGAGGTGTCAGAAGTGAGGGTCGTCTTGGCGATGTGCCCTCTGACCCGCAGTTCGGAGAACTCTGAATGTGTTCAAGAATGAACCTGTGACAAGACCGTCAAGGTCGCTGTTTCCTCACGTGCCTCTTCCGTGCACACCTCAGCCGCGGTGTGTCTGCTGGGCCTGGACGCGGGGCTTCAGCCTCCCGCCGCAGCCCTCCGGGCGAGCCACGTTTTCCTTCGCCCGCCCCGCCCCGTGGCAAGGCCGGGCAGCGCGTGGCAGGGCCTCACACAGCGGGAGGGGCCGCCTTCCTGCCAACTGGCGCTGCCCATGAGCTTGCGAATGACCTTCCACAAGGGGTTTCGGTGCGTGTGTTCCTCCTCCTCAGACGCAGAACACAAGCCCTGGGCTAACTTATCCGGGATCCGTGTGCACCCTGAGGTTGCCAGGGGGGGTCTGGAGGCTCCCCATCCTCCCACGGCTGCTGGGGGGGGGTCTGCAGGTGCCCCATCCTCGCCCGGCTGCTGGTGGGGGGTCTGCAGGTGCCCCATCCTCGCCCGGCTGCTGGGGGGGGGAGCTCTGGCGCAGCTCCTTGAGGGATGGGGGGCTTTTCTGCATTTTGCAGACCCTTGTCCTCCTGCTCCGGGGCCAACGGCAGGCCGCCTGGCCTCCTTCTGGAGGGTGGGGTGCAGAGAGGACGACGGGATGAGAGAGTGAGGCGTCCGGGTGTCCTTGTGCCTGGCGCTGAGGTCAGCCGCTTCGCATGTAATTCAGGCAAAGTCGGTGCAATCGGATGGGTTCCTGTGATGGGAGGTATTAATCTGTAAATCTCACAAAGAGCAGAATCACACTTCAGTCTGAGCCAAATTACTGGGAACATTTTCCTTCCGGAAGGAAGAGAGAGTCTCCTGTCAGATCCAGTTAACCTCGCGGCACGGGGGGCTCTGGTGGGTGACTCGGTCTCCCTGCGGGGTCAGCTCACCCGCTCCCTCACCTCCTCCCGGCCAGCCTGTGTCACCTCTGCTGGCCACGTGACCACCCCGACCCCCTCCTGCGCCCCACCCCCGTGGGGTTTAACGCCTGTACCTGCTTATTGTCTTGTCTGCCGCGCCCCCCGCCCTGTGAGCCCCTCAAGAGCAGGGCCTTCACAGGACCAGCGACCGCTCGGGCCCAGCGCGGACCAGCCCTGGGCCCCAGAGCAGGTGCTCAGATGTGTGACGGGCGAACGGAAGGGGCGTGGCCCTCGGAAGACCAGCTCCTTCCCCAGCTCTCGGGCTGAGAGTGCGCGTCCACGACCTGGTGCCCCGGGGCGGGAGACATAGAAGGGAGGGGTGGCCCCTTTGGGGGCAGGAGATCGGCCATGGAAACCACGAGAGTGGTGTGTGCGGCCGCCGGGTCCGGTGCGCACAGGGACACCGCAAGGGGCTGCTCCGTGTCGCTGTGGAGGGAGGGCGGTGAAGACAGAGGCTGGATGCGCAACGTCGTGCCCCCCCCTCCTCCCCGCACCTCCTCCCTGTACCCCTCCGGGCGCCGGGGCTCTCTGGGCACTCACTAATGAAAGCGCACCGTGTCTCCTAGGATCCCGGGCCGGCTGAATGACCGGAGGACCCCCC
>PISW01012988.1:0-28855 GCA_004023785.1 Mungos mungo | reverse complement strand
GCCTCGTGCACACGCCATCCCTGCAGGGACCTAGTGGCCAGCCTCCCCTCTGTCTCAGCGCACGCCGGAGCCCCGGGTCCCCAGGTCTGAAGAATGAGCACTCTCTCTGTGGTCACACTCAGGCGCGGGGGGGACAGTGCCCACCGAGAAGGGATCAGGGAGGCCGGGATCCCCTGGGAAACCCGCAGGAGGGACCCCGCCCCCGCACTGCACATGGCCCCACACCCACCCAGCGCCTTCCTCACTCCCGGCCCCGCGCCGTCTCTGGCCTCTAGCCCCCCTCCTACCAGACCGCCACCAGGAAGATGCATCGGGGCCGTGGGCACAGAGGCGGCCCACCCTAACGTGGAGCTTGGTCCACACCCGCACGCCGACACGTCGCACCGCGTCCCCTCCCAACGGACTCCCACGCAGCGCAGACCTCTCGTCGCTGCGTCTACATGATCCTGACGCGTCTGGGGTCAGGCACGGGCAGGGGGTGGGGGGACACACCCCCACACGTCCCCAGTGCGTGCTGGGCGGGTATTTCTGCAGGTGCCGTGAGCTTGAAGCGAGGGCCTTCGGGAGCCGGGAGGGGCTTGGGCTCTCCCTCCCCTTTACCGGATGGCCGCCTTTGCGCGGCTCTACGTCCTGGACGGGCCCCTGGGGGGGCGGGGGCACTGCTCAGGCCGCCCGTCCTGCTCCCCAGCCCACCCCCCCGCGGGTCACCACAGAGGACCCCCCACTCTTTACCGCGCTTGCCCACACTTCTTTCCAGCCCACGTCTCAGAAAGGGGATACGTGATCCAGCACATGGGTGGACTCCATTACAAACATAAAATTGTTAAGGCGTATCAAAATATGAAAAGCTAACATTTCCCATGCTGCCTTCCCAAACCTCGGAGAGCGCGCCGCGGATCACCTCTACTTCTGCCAAAGGAGGCTGAAGCAGAATGTTTTCTGTGGATTCGGGGAAATCGTTCGAGACCTACGTGCCAGGTTCTCATTCTTCCCTCTGCGCAGAGCGTTTACCGGGAGCCCAGGAGCCCTCGGGACGGGTCTGGCCAGAATTCGTTTCCTGCGTCACGTCCGCCATCGCCAGAGCCCCGATTGCTCAAATTCCATCTCTGGCTTTCACATCTGAGGCAGATCTACGTACACCTGAGAGTTTCGTGACACACTTTCCGCAGCCCCTTGCGTGGGGTGTGGTTGGGGTAACATTTCCGGGCAAGGCTGAGCACGTGAACCCGCCCTCCGCCCAGGCCGTGGAGGCAGCTTCCAAGTACAGGATTCGAGGGGCTGCTGCCGGAGGAACAGGGGTTCGTGTGGACACAGGGCGGGTGCCCGGACCCCCTTCAGGGCAGAGACCCGCGTGGGCTGAGCCCAGCCCGGCCCGGAGCCCCCGGAGCCGCAGGCCCCCTGGGGAGAGAGGACAGCAGGGCACTTCCCAGCGCGGCCGGCAAAGTCTTCGTCCGCCTCACGTTCCGCAAGAAGCGGGGCGAGAACGCCATTGATCTCTCGAATCTGGAACCGGGACGGGTCTGCCTCGGCCACGTGGGAGGCGACGGCCCTCATTTCCCAGTTAGAAGGCGCAGCGGGTCCCGCGGGGCCTGTGCCCCAGGCGGCCTCTCCGGCGCCTTCACTCCGGCCACCGCATAAACCGCCCGTCTTAGAGTCACACTGGCGTCTGCGACAGTAATTAAGAAACGGGATAAAATTCATGCCGGGACCATTCTGAGAACCTGACGCCCAAGAAGTAAAAATCGGAAGAAGCCACGAAAAGTCACTGTGAGGTAAAAGACTTCGACCGTTGTTTGAAAGAACCAGAACTTCCAAAGACGGGACCAGGAGGGCTCTGGGTGGAGCGTGACAGCGCACACGTGGGCGTCCCCTTCCGCATCCCCTCTCCTGGGTTCTGCGCATGACATGCAGCTTCGAAGAGCGTGGGAGTGGTGGACAGGAGCAGCCCCGGCCCGGGGACCCCGCCACCCAGCACCCCGCCACCCGGTACCTGGACACCTAATACCCCGCCAACCGTCACCCTGTCACCTAGTGCCCCGTCACCCAGCACCCCACCACCTGGTACTCCATCACCTGGCACCCCGCCACCTGGTACCCCGTCCCCTGGCATGCCGTCACCTGGAGAAGGGCGCCCCTGGGCCGCTCTGGGGGTGCAAGGGCAGACCGCCTTCTCTCCCAGCCACCCTGCTGGTGGTCCTCGAGGCTCTTTGATGAGCCGAGAATAGTGTTTGTAGAGACCCACCTGTGGGGACTGTGTGAGCCCGACCGCAGGCCAGAGTGCCAACGGGGGCCCACAGGGCAGGGACGCAGCAGCAGGAGACCGCCCACCACGTGGGTCTGCGTCTGCATCCCCAGGGCCTCCGGGACTGTCAAATGTCCTTGGGATGTGGGGGGTGCCTACTTCCGTTTGAGTTCTTTTATGAGGCATCATTAACTCTTTAAAGGGGAACAGATGTGGATGCAGGGCCCTGGCTTCTCCGCCAGCGCTGGCTCTGGTCCCCGGGGTCCCAGCCGCCTCCCCGCGGGTGTACAGAGAGTAACAAGAAGTTTCCTAGGGATTCCCTGCTCCCTTCGCAGAAAGGCAGACAGAGGACCACAGGAGAGCAGTGACGTGCATGGCCCCAGAGCCTGAGCAGACGCCCTGCTGCCGCTGCCCCTGTTCCCACCGCGGGCCACCTAGAGGAGGGCACGGCTACCGACTGTCCTTCCGGAAGCGCTGGGCCAAGGCTGCCGGGGGGCCCCTCCTCCCTTGGGGGGCGGGGGGGGGCGCTGCTGTTGTAAGAACACTGGGGAGGCAGCCTGCGGGCTGCTACCGGGAGACCCAAACCGGCACTTCCGGAGCCTGTCTGGGGGGGTGACTCGAGTCCCTGACACCGAGGCCGACACCTCTCATGACAGGAGAGCTCTGACAAACCCAGACACCTCTCTTCTCTTCCTCCCGTGGAGGCCTGACACTGTGCAAGAGGTTCAGCTTCCCAAAGGTAAGAACATGTATGTGTGCAAGCACCGCGTGTGCGTGTGTGTGCGTGCCTCTGTGCGTGGGGATATGTATACGGATCCATACGTTTCAGAAGCTCACACCTTTGGGTTTTCTTTTTTAATGTTTTTATTTATTTTTGAGAGACAGAGAGAGACAGCACGAGCAGGGGAGGGGCAGAGAGAGAGGGAGACACAGAATCTGAAGCAGCTCCAGGCTCTGAGCTGTCAGCACAGAGCCCAACACAGGGCCCGAACCCACAAACCACGAGATCACGACCTGAGCTGAAGTGGGACGCTTAATGACTGAGCCCCCCAGGCGCTCCCGGAAGCTTGCGCCTTTGGAGAGAAGGGCAGAAAGCACTCCCCCCTCAAGCAGCCGCCTCTTCCCCACCATACGTGTCCGCCTCCGATTTCCACAGAAAGCCTGGACTCAGGCCCTCCCTCATGTCGTAAATAATTCTCTTATTTTGAAATGTAGCTATTAAATTGGTGAACGCTTACGAAATCTTAGCACGGTAAGAGCTACCCTGGGCTCATCCCAAAGCCAGAACCCGGGTCAGGAAGAGACAGATTTGGCTGCACACAACTAAAATCTGTGCATCACAACCAAAATGTGAGTCCCAGAGGTAAAAAGACAAATTGAAAACTCAATGTGATGCACGCTAGCACAGGGCAGAACAGGCTAAAACCCTTATTGTAAAAGAGTTCTAGAATACGAACAAGAGACGCCGAGCTCAAGAGGAAAACAAAAATGCGCAAGAACACGCACAGGCAACGTTCTAAATGGCCAATAACGATATCAAAAGATGTTCAGCATTGCCAGCAGGCAAAGAAACTAAAAGTAAGGCAACAAAGGCCTGTTCCCCAGGACTGCCGAGAGGAACGGAATGTTCGGGGTGGCCAGCGGCCGGCAGGAGACAGAGGGCCGACCGACCCCGGTGGCGGACGTGGCTTCAGTCGGCGCCCCTAGACGCATCTCGCCAAAACGCGAGGCGGTCCGTGTCCCTGCCCAGCAGTGTCTCTCCTAGGAAACCACCCGGACAGAATACTCAGGCCACTTCCGAGGACACACAGGAGCCCCCACCTCAGTCACCCCGTGGTCACCAGGGTCCAAGGGCAGATGACCCTCCGTCTGACAGATCCTCAGGTCCCGAGCAGCCTCCCGCCGCACCACACGTCTGTGCGCTCACCTCCTTGGTCCACACCTCTGACAGCATCACAGGAAGGGCGAGCACAGGGCGGGAAGAGATTTTGACAGAGAGGCCCCGTAGCTTTATTACAGCATATGGCTACTGCTGTTCTATTTCGTTATTAGTTATTGTTGTCACTCTCTTTCTGTGCTAAATTTATGCGCTAAATTGGTCCCGAGGATGTACGTGTAAGAGAAAACATAGTCTGTGCGGGGATGGGTACCATCCCTGGCTTCACGCGTCCGCTGGGTCTCAGACTCCCCACGGATAACGGGTGGGGGCTACTCTACCACCGAAGATGTTCATCGTGGCACATATTTAAAAACCGTGCAGCGGGGAGCCTGGTGGCTCGGTCGGGTAGGCATCAGACCCTTGATTTCAGCTCAGGTCACAATCTCCCAGTTCGTGGGTTCGAGCCCCGCATCGGGCTCTGTGCTGACAGTGCAGAGCCCGCTTGAGATTCTCCGTCTCTCTCTCCATCTGCCTCTCTCTGTGTCAAAAAATAAATATTTAAAAATAAATAAATAAATAACCATGAAGAAACATGCGAAAATCGTCATATTCCAAACCTCTGGGTGGTTAGCTTATTAATTAGTTACATTTTCCCAACACTCTTCCTACCGAAGGAGTATTACTCTTACAGTGAAAAAATACATTATTGAAACAACTCACTGAAGCATTAAACAATGTTTTAATGGGTTGGACACTTGGCCCCCAAATTCCCCAGACTGGAAAGACTAGAAATGGTCCCCCTTCTTTTTCCCTGTCAGAAAAAGCCTCTGGTTTCCATCCTGTCAACCCCCTGGAACTTACTGGTCAGAAAGCGAACCCTAGCGAACTCCCCAGAGCCAGGGAGGCCAGCGGGACCTACACACACGGGAATCGGGTCTTCTTTCCGGGCTCCATCCCCACCGGCCCACCGAGCAGCACCTGCAACCCCACGGTTCCTTGAGGAGGGGCTCCACATAACCCAAAACCACAGAGGAATGAGGTCCCATGGCCCGTGAGGAGAGCCAAACAGAAGCTGACTTACCTGTGGCACACCTTTGATGTGTGTGTCTGTGTGCGCGCACGCGTGCCCCCGCCGGATCGGAGCTGCGGGGGTCGGCTCGACCCCCCACCCCAACCCCAGAACCCCAGCCGGGAGCCCAGGACCCACGCTCCCGGCGCCCAGACCGGCTCCTGAGTGACCGAGCCACGCGTGCCCGGCGGGCTCCTACCTGCCTCTTCTCCCCGGGAGGGGTGTGTGCCTATCCTCAGCCTCCCGGGGTTCCCGATCTGCTAGTTGGGGTGAAGGAGTACGCGCAGGCAGCGAAGCCGCGGCCCAAACTAAAGGCACAGGCCGCCGGCGGCCTGGGCAGCTCTTCCTGGAGAGGAAGCCGGCCCTGGAGCAGGCAGCCCGGGGGGCCCGGGGGCCGGCGGCCGGAGGTCAGGCCCCACCTCGGGCTCCGGGCGCGCTCGGGCGCGGGAAGAGGAGGACGGCGCCGCGGACCGAGCGCCAGGCACCGGGTGGACACTCATGGAGGAGCCGCTGGCAACGCTGCCGCCGGTCATCACGGCGCCGACGTCAGGACGGAGAAGCCCGCGAGCGCCGGCCTCCGGCCCGCCCCTCCGGCTGCCAACCTTCCAGCGTCTACGGAGCGCGCGCCCCCCGCGCCGGCACCCCGGGGACAGGGCGGCCCCCAGTGCCGGCCCCGCCCCCGGCGGGGCGGGCGGGGGTCACACGTCAGCCACCCCGAATTCCCCGGCGCGGGGGGCGCCCCGGGGCCGGAGCGAGCCGGGGCGCGCGGGGCGGGGCGCAGGCGGCGCGGCCGGACGCCGGGCGGGGGCGCGGGCGGGGGCGCCCCGCAGCCGGCCGGCAGGTGGGCGCGCGCTAGCGGGCGGGGGTCCGGCGGGCCGCGCGCCTCCCCCGGAACTCGGCCGTGCCATTCCCATGATGCCCAGCCACCGGGCACGGCTTCCGGAGCGCGGCCGCCGGTAGGTCCGGGGAGGGGGCGCTGCCGCCCGCCCGCGCCCGCCCCGCCCCCGGCGCGCCCGCCCCCCGGCCCCGCGCGGGCACGCCGCCTCCCCCGCCCTGCCCGCCCGTCCCCTCCCCTCCGCTCCCCTCCCGTCCCCTCCCTCGCTCCCCGGGGCGCGCGCGCGCGGGCGGCGGGCAGGGGGCAGCGGGGCCGGGGCGGGGCGAGCGCGGGCGGGCCGGGCCGGGGGTAGGGGGGGGGCCGGGGCGGGCGCCGGGCTGCCGCCGGACCCGGGCGGGGAGCGCGCCCCCGAGGCGGCCCGGCGGCCCTCGGAGCCGGCGGCGCGCGGCGGGCGGGCCCAGGTGCGCGCAGGTGAGGCCCCGCGGCGGGCGCTTCCGGCCGGGCCGCGCTCCCCGCCCCGAGCACGGCCGCGGGCCCGGCCCCCGGGCGGAAAGGCGGCCCCGCCCCGCGCCCCGCGCCCGGCCGCGGCTTCCGGGAGGGTCGCGGGGCCTCGGCGGGGCCTCGGGCCCCCGGCGCATCCCCGGCGCAGACCTGGGCGGAGGCCGGCCCCGCCCCGCTGAAGGTGCCCGCGCTCCCCGGGGGGCCGGGGTTGGAGGGCCGGGCTGGGCCCGCGGGGAGGGTCCCAGCCGCTGCGCCCTCAGACGCGGGCGGGGGCTCGGCAGCTTCGTGGGGGAAGAGGTCGTGGGGACCCTGGGGAGCCTCCTCTCCCGACAGGCCCACGCCCACCTGGGGCCCCCCCAGGCGCTCCTTCTGGCCCTGGTACCCTGACCCTCCCCTCCGTCCCCCAGGGGGGCAGCTGCCACCTGAGCGGGGAGGACGGGAGCTGAACCACACTTGGTGAGCCGAGAATGTGCTTGGGGGCACTTGGTGCAAGGAGCCAGCCTGCTCAGGTGATAAGCCAGGTTCTGCCCCCCCCCCCCCCGCCGTCGGAGATGCCCGTGTGCCCCCACCGCTCTTTCAGCTTTGACACTACGTGGCTTTGGGGTGCAGGGCTGGGGGTGCCCACTGGCCCCCCTCCAGGCCGGGTTGGGGGCTCTCGGGGTACAGGGTGGTTATTTAAGAAAGCCTGAGCCCCTGGCTTCAGCTCACAATTCTCTCCAAGTACAGTTTTGGGGAGTTTTTAGAGTGATTCATCTTACGTAGTTGATGATTTTAAAGCCACAAGCTGTCGCTGGAGATTCCCTGTGAGTTTTTTTACCTCATTCTGGCATTAGGTGATGTGACGGTTCAGAAACGTCCTCGCTGGGAGTCTGAGCTCTGCAGCCCTGCAGCTGCCGGCCGCGGTGGGCACAGCTAGTAGAGACTACTCTGTCCTTCCCCCAACTTTGTGACCTGGGGTAGAAATCACTGCAGCCCAGTGCCTTTGGGGCCACTGCTGCGTCCACGTTTAAAAACTGTATGGCTGCTTCAGGAGTTAACAGTCTTGATACGGAGTCTTCGTAGTCCCAGACCAATGCAAGCGTCTCACGATCTCTGTCATTTTGCTGAGGCAGCTCAAAGAATCCCCCGCTCTCTCCCCACCCTGCCTCCCCACCGCTCTGTGACCCCGGAGCCTTCCTGGAGGGGGTGTTAACGGACAGATCTGGGGCTGCGGTGGGATGCCAGTGTCTGAGAACCGGTGGACAACTTCACATACTTCCTCCAGGAGCAGATCCGAGGCCCAGGATGGTGGTGAATTAGCGGTGATTAACTGTCTTTGGTCTCAGGGTCAACGTTTTCCAAAATTCAATTTCGAGCCCTTAAATTAATGCTCTTTCTTTCTTAAGGAAAAAAAAAAAAATCTTTACTAGCTGAAGTTTCAGCCTCTGAATTAGATATTTCTGGTTTTCTTTACCCTGTGGCAGTCAAAAGTCTATTTTAAAAGGGTAAAGGCACAGGATGGGGGGTGGGGGGAGAAAGACCTAATTTCTGAAATGCTTTACGAACACTGGGCCCTATGTCATCCCTCTGAACCTGGCCTTGAGAACGTCAGGCGGTTCTGATAAATGCTTTTACGTCACAGTTTCACTTTGGGGGCACGAACCGGCGATAGCGCACCGCCTCCTTCCGTGTCTCCTGTGCCATCGAGTTAATTGCTGGTAGCACCTGTTGGGGCAAGTCTGTGCCAGGTTGGCGGCCACGCTTTTCTTGGGAAGGACTGTGGTGTGTAAACACAAGAGGATGTGCTCATCAGGACAGAGCCTCCTGGTTGAAAAGGGTCTGTGTTGAAAGCAAAGCAGGTGCACAGGCCAGTCCCAGTCTGTCCACTGGGGTTCAAGGGCGGTAACGCCATGCCTGGGGCGGGACTCAGTTTCCCCGTTCCTGTCAGTGTTGCAAAGCTGTCTTGCATTACAGCTGTTTTGCATTCCAGTGGGGGGGGTGGTTAGAAATCAGATCAGAAAAGCAGGTTAAGAATTACCAGTTATGGGATGTGTCTTGTATTTTGTAAACGACTCCTTACAGTGTCCATCATATCCCCCTCTGCAGCGGCGGCCCCTGACCTTTAGTGGAAGGGCTGTTTGTGAACAGGTCTTCAGAACTGTTCCCAGGACCAGCCCAGCGGTTCCACGGACGCAGCCACCTTCGGTTTAAGATGCGAGATGGGGAGCCGGAGTAGCCAGCAGGATGAGCGCAAGCGACAGTGTGGGGGGGGGGGGCAGCTTCTCTTCTGATTAGCAAAAAACGATGATCTTAGCCCATAAGACTGCCTGGCAGTTTTTAAACCAAAAGGCTTTAGGACAAGTGACTCTTTAAAGACTGTCTGGGGACTTCGTTTTTTAATTGCTCACAGCACGAAACTTTTTATTCCAGGAGCTGGTTTTCGCATCAAAGATGAAACTACCCGAGAAGTCGCACTAAGCTTGCATCAGAGTCTTTCTCTTTAGCCTGTGGAGAAGCGCACCCGCACCCCATCCTGCTGGCACCTGTCGACGGCCTTTTGCGGTGGGTAAAACCTCACATCCCTCGCCGAGAAGACAGAAGGCCGAGGTCAGAGCGAGGCCGGGGAAGAGACACGTGCGCTGCCTCGGCCCGAGCCCGGTGCCCATGGCCCGGGAGTGGGCCCGGACCCGCCGCCGCCCCCGCAGCTGCGCAGACCAAGGCCAGGATGCGTGAGCCGCCCGGCGCCCCCCGCGCGCCCGACGCCGGGCTCTGAGCCGGCCCGCTGCACTCTAGCCCGGCGTGCTGCTTCTCCGTGGCCGCGTGCGCCCACAGGGTTCCAGCCCCCCTCCTTCCTCCCAGGATGTGAAACGGGCAGAAAAATAAAGCATCGCCTTTCGGCACGCCCCTCCCCGTCTGCTAGAATGTTTCTCATGAACGCCCCTCCTGTGGTTGCTCTCCAGTCAAAATGGGAGGCCTTCGGCTCGCCGGGCTTTAGGTTTCCCGGGTGCTTCTCAGAGCCGCGCGAGGGCGCCTCAGGGGCTCCGGTGAGGGCCCGGGTGCAGATGGTCATCAGCGCGCTGAGGGGCGACGAGGCTGCTCTGGGCATGAGCGATGAGCTTGCCCTGCAGAGAAGCCAGAGGCCGGAGAGAGGCCGGGACGCCAGGCTGGCCGCCACCCCCGCGCTCGCCGCCTGCGGACTTGCCGCTGATTTCGTCCCCTCCAGGAAGGAGGAAGCTGCAGACTTTGGGCCCCTGGGGCTGGATTCAGACAGTGACGATTCTGTGGACCGGGACATTGAAGAGGCGATCCAGGAGTACCTCAAGGCCAAGAGCGGGGCCCCCCGGCCGCCCGGGGCCGCGGAGGGGGGCCGGCGGTGCAGACCAGAGGTTCCTCAGAGCGGCGCCCCGACTGCCCCGTGTCCCCCGAGGCTCGCGCTGAGCTCAGGGGGCGGCAGCGTGCAAGCCGGCCAGGCCCAGGGCTCCGCCTCCCCGGTGAGCGTCAGCAGTGAGGACTCCTTCGAGCAGAGCATCCGGGCCGAGATAGAGCAGTTTCTGAACGAGAAGAGACAGCACGAGACCCCGAGAGGTGACGAGTCCGTGGATACACAGCCAGACCCCAGTGATAATTCCGCCAGGTCGGCCTTTAGATCCTGCAAAGAGCAGACGGTCAGGGCGCATCCTCGGCAGGATGTGGCCGGAGCCTGCAGGGATTTTGTCTTCCGGAAACCCCCCAGGCTGTCAAAGGTGAGCGAGCGGCCCCGAGGCCTCAGGTCTAAGGCTGCTGCCGAGCCGGAGCGCCCGGGCTGTGTGAAGCCGGCCCCCGCCGCGGCCACCGCCTCCGGCCGGCCTGCAGAGGCAGCCCGGAATAGAGGTGCCGTCAGGAGGAGCGCCGGCCCCGGCAGGCGGGGGAGGCGAGCCAGGAGCGCGGCCCCGGTGCCCGAGGCGTCCGGCTCCAGCAGCGATGATGGCATCGAGGAGGCCATCCAGCTCTACCAGCGGGAGAAGAGGAGGGAGGCGGGCGCAGACCCACCGCCAGGGGCGCCCTGCGCCGGGGGGGAGGGGCCCGAGCCCCCCGCCCGCAGCACGGGCCCCTCCGCTGAAGCTGCCTTGCCCGACACCCCCCGGAGAACACCAAGCAGAAAGAAGCCGGCGGCCCCGAAGACTGTGGGCCTCGGCCCAGGCGGCCCTGGCCCTGACCCCCCCTCTAAGCCACCCAGGGGACCCAGGGGACCCAGGGGACCCCGGGACGAGAACGTGGAGCGGCCGCCGTGCCGGGCGGAAACGGCCGCCGAGCTGATGTGCGCGGAAGCCATCCTGGACATTTCCAAGACGATCCTGCCGGCCCCCGTGGGGGGCAGCAAGAGCCCACCGCCCGCCAGCCCGCCCTCCTGCCCCCTAGCCCCGCCTGCCCGCTCCGACGGGGACAGCAGCTCCGTGGACAGCAAGGACAGCATCGAGGAGGAGATCCGCACGTTCCTGGCTCTGAAGGCTCAGGCGGAGGGCTGGCTGGCCGCAGCGGGGAGCCGCCCGCAGTCCCCACCGAGCCCGCCGCCACCGCCTGGCCCCGGGCTCCCTGTCTCCAAGTCGCTGGGCCTGCCGCTGAGCTGCAGGAGGAAACGCAGAGGGGGCCGCAGCGCCGTGCGGCCGTCCGTGCCCAAGAGAACAAGAGAGCTGGCGCGGGAGGGTGGCCAGGCCGCAGACCACGGCCCCGGGGACACGCAGCCCAGCCAGGCCCCCAGGCTGGAGGGCGAGACCGGGGGCCAGGCCCTCTCCTGCAGGCCGCCTGAGCTGGGCGGCCAGCTCGGTGGCCCCGACGCGAGGGGTGGCGCGTGGCCAGGCCATGGGAAGGCGGCCGCGGTGAGGAGCGCCGGTGGGAAGGGGAGCTCGGAGGACAAGAGCAGCTCGCTGGACAGTGACGAGGACCTGGATGCCGCCATCAAGGACCTGCTTCGGTCCCGGCGCAGGCTCAAGAGGAGGTGGAAGGACCCCAGGGTCACATGCAAGAGGAAGGTCAGGTTCAGCACCACCGAGACCCCGTTCTTGGGCAAACTAGGTGGCCTCCAGAAAGACTGGAAGGACAGAAGCCCTCGTCTGTTGAAGAGTTGCCTCTCCAAGCCCAGAAAAGACAGCAGGGAGAACCCGGTGAAAAAACCTTCGAGCGTCTTCTGCAGAGAAGCGGGGCGAACGCGGGCAGACGGCCCGGGCCCCGCGGAGGCAACCCTGGTCCTTGAGCTAAGGAGAAAGGCCTCCGAAGGGAATCCCTCCTGTGGGGACACAGAGGCCTGTGGCCTGGAAGGCGCGGCGGGCCCCAGCCCCGGGCCCCCGCCTGAGGACAGCGGCTCCGTGGACAGTGACGACAGCATCGAACTGGAGATTAGAAAGTTTTTGGCCGAAAAGGCCAAGGAGTCCGGGAACGGCTCAGAAGCCCCAGGCGGGGGCCCCACTGCCCCGGGGACCCGGAGCATGCCCAGGCCTGAGCTGCCGTGCCGGAAGGGGCCTGCACCCGCCCTGGCCCTTCAGCCGGACGTGCGTGCGCGGAGCCGGCGGGGCAGGGGGGCCCCTGGGGGCACGGGGAGGGCCTTCCTTCCCGGCGGGAGGAGTGGCCCCCATGTGGAGCAGGCCTGCCCCGCTGCGGCCCTGGCCAGGCACACCGGCACGGCCGGGGCCCCATCCGCCAAAGGGTCAGCTGCGGATCGGAGACACATTTGTACTCACAGAGAGCAGAGCCCTCGAGGGGCCGAGGGTGCCAGAGACCACGCTCTTGGCCCGCTGCCCGCTCGTGTTGAAGCTGGTGTCCGGACAGAAAGCCCCAGTGTGGCCTCTGCTGTGACCCCACGGGGCCTGAACCCGCGGACTCGGAAGCCGGGAGCCGACGGGCTGGGCGGCCCCCAGGCCAGCCTCTCCCTCCCGTGGGCCGACTTCGCTCACCAGAGTCGGCTACAGAGTGCGTGGGCACTGAGCCCAGAAGGCAGAGAGGCTGTGTGGAGAGGGGGCCTTGGGGGCCCAAGAGACCAGGGCTCAGAGGGCCAGGACCCCAAGAAAGGCCTGCCCTTCGCGGGCTTCTCCTCACTGCTGTCCACACAGTTGTTCCACTTTGGAAAGAGCGTGCCCTGGGGGGGCAGGCAGGCGGGCGTCTTCAGCCCGCCCCTGAGTCTGCCCCTGCAGGGCCCGGCCTTCTCGGCCTTCAGAGAGACGCCGACCGGCCACAGCCCCGTGTTTGGAAGCTCGCACCTGCTCCCGAAGAAGGAAGGTGGACGCTGGCCCAGCCGGAAGTCCCCAGCGGCGTGCACCCTGCACGCCAGGAGGAACTCGGGCTCCGAGGACGACGTTGCAGACCTGAGGTACAGGCGCAGGGCCATCGGTGGAGAGGACGAGACCCAGGAGGCCTCGGGCAGTGACTCGAGCGAGCTCAGTGACACGTCCGTGGAGGAGAGCAGCGGCCCGGTGGCCAAGGGCAAGGCCCTCCAGCCCTGAGGACGCCGGCTCTGTCCTCGAGGGCGGCCTGTGCGCACGCCGCTGCCAGCCTGGCACAGAGACCGGGAGCCCCCAGCGCGGCCCTGTGCCTGCGTGCGCCAGCGAGGGGCGGTGGTGGTATTTCACAGATGTGTCCCGGAAGATGGGATTTTTGTAACATTTTTGTAAATTATTTAAAGTGCTGTAAAAAATATTTTTGGAAAATACTGTCTGATTCCATAGGGCATTCGTAACTGCAGCTCTCTGTGGTCTGTGTGCGGTCTTAGGGTCACGGGCCCTTGGCTCAGCCGTCGGACCAGGGCTCTGGTGACCCTGACCGGCAGTCCGGCCGTGGCTGGCAGAGCAGCAGTGGACGCCCGCCCTGAGCGTCACAGAAACGGCCCCAGGGCCTCCGACAGGAAGCTCCCGGACACCGAGACACAAAGGCCCCAGGTCCCGCAAGGCCGGGGCGAGTCCCCTGAACGCTGCGGGCGCGGCCTCCGTGGGAGAACCTTTCAGAGCACAAAGGCGAGCAGACGGCCGGCCCCTGTCGCATGTGGACGTGGTGCCCGGCGCCGCGCCCGACCTGTGTCTTCTAACGTCCAGCCCCGCTCCGTCCCTGTGTGTCCCAGTGCCCAATAAAGCCCTTTTTCTGAGAGCCCTGTCTGCGTGGCGAGTCAGGGCTCCGGAAGGCGCCACCACCTGTGCCTTACGAGTGTCCTCTCGATCGGCATGAGGGGACACACAAGGCCAGGGCGCTGTCCTTGCTCGGGGGCCCTGGGCAAGCCCGCACCCCCCGGGACCGGGGCCTCGGCCGGGCAGCTTCCCAGGGCCTGGCTTCCCGAGGCGTGGCTGTGGGCGGGGCCCCGGGCCTCGGGCGGCTTTGAACTGAGCCAGGAGCCACGAGCCACGGCCGAGCAGAGGAGGGAAGAGCGTGGCTTTCCGGCGCCTTCTGCTCCCGACACTGCCAGGGAGATGGGAGGGGTGCTGTCACGTGGGGTGGACACGCAGCCGTCAGGACGTTGATGTCCGGCAGACTCTGTCCGTGGCCCCGAGGTTCGCAACTCTCCGTGGCAGTCAGCTGCGACGGGCCTGGAGCAAGGCTCACTGAACGGAGAATTCAGACGCACCGGAGAAGACTGCACAGGCCGTGCACCTGCGGCCCGGCGGCGGCCCCCTCCGCCCCGCGGGCCGGGAGCACCAGCGCACCCACAGCCCCTGCCTCCGCCCGGCACCTGCAGGGCTGCAGCTGCCTGCTCCCTGGCTGGCTCCCTTCGGTGCTCCCAGGAAAAAACAACCCGTGCGATCCATGCTTTAAATTTTGTTTAATTTTTAAGAAGTGCATTTAACACTTGGAAACGAAAATCAGCTTGTTTTGTATATAAGAACGGGAATTTTTTTTTTAATGCAAATAAGTGAAGCGCTGCTCGTGAATCCTGCTCGAGCAGCTCGCCTTCCCTGGAGTGGCCTCTGAGGGGCAGGATGGGGACCGGAGGACCCACGGTCACTCAGCCCTGAGCACCCGTGGCCCCCGGCCGCTCACCACCTGTCCTGCTCCACACGTGCCTCCTTCCTGCCTCCCTGGTTCCCGAAGCCTCTGCGACGCTGATCCCCACTCTGCGTGGGACACCGCTGCTCACACACACCAGGCACAAGCCACCCTGGGGACCCCACACCCTAGGTCAGCTCTGGCACGCTGGGGCCCAGGCCAGAGGTTCCCCGGTACCCTCTCTGGGAAGGGGCCCGTGGTGGGGTGAGTGAGCAGGACCTGACACCGCAGCCGCGAATAACGGGGTGCCGCGTGTGCACCCACCCGTGCAGGGCGGAGACCTGGGGTGCCCCCATCAAGCCTCCCTTCCCAGAGAAGGCGGGGCCTGTGCGCCTGGGACCAAAGGCTCATTCAGTTAATGCAAAGGGGGAGAGAGGCGTGATTTTAAGTGGTGTCTAGTGCTCCAGGGTACTTTCTGGAAAGAATGGGCCCAGCTGGAAGAGAGAGGGCGAAAGGAGAGGGAGGGTCCTGGGGATCAACCGTGAGGCCCACCACCCACGTCTCCTGGAGAGAGAAGGTCTTCTACAGACCAGGCCCTCCTTCCCTTCGCGTCTCAGCGTCTTGAGGCCTCGGCGGGTTCCAGAGCGGAGACACTCACCTCGGAAACCAGGCCCCGACTTTAAGTTCCAGCACCTTGTCTGCTCGTAGGAAAACGTGGGAAGTTACTGCCACCTCGACCCCCGCCCCCATCGCCCTCAGAATTAACTTCAGGGCCTGTTTAAGGGACCCAGCGTCCACCCTGCAAGTCACAACCGGTCTGCCCCAGGCGAGGCTGACCGGGAACCGGGAAAGTGTGTCATTCGCAGAATCTCTGGGGTTTCCGCCCGTCTGTGCTCTGCCCCGCTGTCCCCCCAGCGTGGACGCGCTCCCTGTGTTTGAGACCACGCGCCTTCCCATGGACGAAGAGTCGCGTCCGTGCGGGACGCTGCGCCCGTCACCCCACCCAGCAGCAAACCGAGTGCGGGCCCGGCGAAGGCCCGTGTGCGCGTTTCTCTGTTTCTCTGGGCTGCTTTTTGTGGCCGAAGGGAACAGCCCGACTCGGCCAGGCCTCCTGGTGGGTGAAGACGGGCTTTCCTGATGTCACAGTCTGGAAATGCTGTGCTCCCTCTCCCCCGGGTTAAAGTGAGGACTTTGGGACGAGTCAGGATCGCGGCCAGGGAGTGGTGGGGTCCTCCCACCACGCAGCCCCCGCCCGCAGGCGTCCCCGCAGCCTTCCGGGGGACCCGCCATCTAAAACCGCTTCTCTCTGCTCAACACGTGAAGATTCCTGGTGGAAGACGTGCCAATAGGGACTTTTACAGGCACCAGAGTTCCTGCATGACTTGTGTGCAGGGTCGGGGTCAGGGCTGCGGGCCCCTTGCCGGCGGCCGCACCTCCGGTGCACCCAGGGCGGGCTCCAACCGAGGACGGGCCTGGGACTTGCTGCAGGTTAGTGATGTCGGGGTCCTCGGGGCCCCCAGCCAGCAGACAGGAGCGCGCCAGGACGGGGGCGCCGGAGCCTGAGCTCAGACGCTCCCGGCCTTCTGGGAAGACGGGCATCTATGTTCTAGCAAAGTCATTTCTGGTTTGCATCTTCCCATTTATTCTACTTACAACGCATGTAGAGTCTAGCTTTACCGCACTAGCAGCTCCGACAGAGAGAGCAGTCTACCCGCTGCGACACGCCCAGGCCCAGGCCCAGGCCGGCTGGCACGTTCGGTCTGGCGATGTCGGCTCGTGCGGCACCCCCAGCCGGCCACGCGGGGTGGCCTCTCTGAGCACGGCACTCACCAGCTCCCACCGCGGTGAAAAACGGTTAATTGGCCCAATAACTTTGTCCTTCCCCGGAGTCCCCACCCTGCTTTTCATGGCTCCCGAGGGAGGAATTCATTCTTTTCTGTGAGTTTAGAAACTCGGTGAAAAAGGCTTTCTCTTTCTTGTGTTTATTTCAACAGAGGCTAAACACAGAAGCGTTCTCGGGACGTGGGTATTTTTAGCAGAGGGCAGTAACAACTAATTTTGGTCTGATGCCCAGAGAGCCCACTGGTTTTGGGACTAAGAAAGATAAGGCCTAGACCCTGGGTTCAGGCTCGGCTTTGCATCTTTTTATTAAGAATATTGATTTTTTGGGGGGCGCCTGGGTGGCTCAGTCGGTTAAGCGTCCGCCTTTGGCTCAGGTCATGATCTCATGGTTCGTGGGTTTGAGCCCCACATCAGGCTCTCTGCTGACAGCTCAGAGCCTGGAGCCTGCTTCAGATTCTGTGTCTCCCTCTCTCTCTGACCCTCCCCTGCTCACACTGTCTCTGTCTCTGTCTCTCTCTCTCTCTCAAAAAACAATAAATTAAAAACATTAAAAAAATTTTTTTAAATATATTGATTTTTCTCTGGAAACCATTTCCATTCCAAATAGGGCATTAAGAATGTTGCCAAAACGTTTACTTTTGTGTATTAATAATAAAGAGGTTTTAATGACGAAAGTCCTGCCCTTCCTTCCTCCCCACTCTGGTGGGGCCACCATTTTGGTAAAGGAGGCAGCATCGGTGGATCGTGACCGTGACTTCTGCCTTGAGCCAGTGCCTTCCGGGTCTCCCGCGATGAGCACGTCCTGCCCTCACACGGGAAGGGGGGGGCTGGTCTGCAAGACACACGCTTGACCCAGGAAAGTTCTTCTCACTGGAGGCCGCTGTGTCCTAGCAAACATGAGTCGATCAAGGACTCCAGAGAAGTCAACGTGCACGTGATGTCATCACTACTCCTAGAAAATGTGTCCTCCTCTGCCTGCTGGCTTTTTTTTAAACATTTTACTGAATATTGGAACGGACACAAAAGGGAAAGTCCCATGGACACATCACCCCCTCCAACCGCGTGAGGCACCGGCCAGGCCCCATCCGCTGATCTGGCCTCCCAGCCCGGCCCCTCCCTGCAGGACCTTCCCGGGGACGCCATGCCGGCCAGCATGTGCCAGGGACAGGGGCTGATTCCCGCTCTCCCCGGCTCGGCCCGGTCCCGCCCCAGGCACGGCGTCCCACGTCCCGATTCCCACCAGGGCACTTCAGAACAGGAAACCGGGATCTGCCAGGGGTATCAAACGGCTCCGATAAAGACAAGGGGCATGGCGGGGGGGGGGGGGATACCCAGGCCTTCCCAGTGTCAGGCCAAGACTTGGCCCCCAGGCCCTGTCCCCGCATTACAGACGGGTCAGAAGTTCAGGATGCAGCCGCGTTTTTAATGGAAAGTCGAGTCATTAGCATCTTTCCCGGCGCAGAAGGAAAACAGCACGTAGCACGTTTGCGCGTCCACATGTTTTTCCAACGTAAAGAAAAGACGTTTTCGGGGGAAGCAGGCGGGCACGCTGTGGGAGACGGGACGCCGCCTCGGGTCGGCGCCGCTGCCCCGGAGCCCCGGCCGCTCAGTCGCAGATGGAGGGCTTGCTGACGTTGTAGCTGGGGTGGAAGTCGAGCCGGTCGCAGGCGGTGATGTAGTTGTCGGGACCCGTCACAACGCTCTTCTCCAGACAGACGTTGAAAGTATTGTTCCGGAACATTCCAGCCGCTGTAAGTTGTCTGGAAAATTTATCCGAATTTGGATAAAATACTTTCTGGAAGTGAAAAGGGGCACAATGATTAATGGGGCATCAGCCAGTCATCAGTTCTGGAGGAAAAATAAGAATTTATAAGAAAATGTCGTCTCCGCTCCTGGGAAGCAGAGACGTCGGGGTGGGCAGGATGGCCCGGGCCATCCCAATTCACTTTCTTTTATTTTATTGATTTATTTTGAGAGAAAGAGAGAGAGTACAGGCTCAAGAGGGGCAGAGGTGGGGGGGAATCTCAAGCAGGCTCCGCGCTGTCAGCACAGAGCCAGACATGAGGCTCCATCCCATGAACCGGGAGGGCGTGACCTGAGCCGAAATCAAGAGTTGGACACTTAACTGACTGAGCCCCCCAGGAGCCCCCAGGCCTCCCCGATTTATACCTGATATCTGGGAACAGTTATCAATAGCGCCTCCGCTCGCTGTACACCGCCTGAAGGACGGCTCGCGGGCCACCTGGGCGTCACCCTGCCGCACCTGGCCCCGAGCGTCCCCAGCTCTGCTCGGACCAACCTGCCACTAGACACACACCTGGACCTCTCTGAACGTCAGACTCCTCTTCTGTAGAGAAGAGACAAGCTCAGCACGCGGGGCCTTCAGCCCTGACCGCGTATGCAAATCCCCTGCAGAGCTGTGACAGGCTCCTGATGCCCCCGCCCCACCAGTGCAGGGGTGCGGGAGGCACTGCCCGGGTGAGGTGAGGGCAGGGGGAGGCGCGCACACAGACAAGCCTGCGTGCGCGTGCAGGGCCTGGGTGGGGCAGTCCGGCAGCCTGGCGGCATCCGGTGGCCCCGGGAGGCCGGGGCTGGACCTCGGCCACACCACTCACCCTGGACGCGTGAGCCTCCTGTCGAGATCCCTGACTGAGAAACGGCTTCGGTGCATGTTTTTAACAGACTGTCTTTTCTAGGGCGGTCCGTGGGCTACAGAGAAACTGAGTGCGGCACACGGAGTTCCCACACCCCCCCCACCCCCCCACCCCCCAGAGCACAGACGGCCGCCCCTGAGCATCCCTGCGCCACATTCTTGCAGCTGAGCTGACGCCCGGGCGTCCACACATTATAGTAACTGAAGCGTTCGGCTCATCAGGGTTCCCTTTTTGCGTTGTATGGGTCAGTGGTTTTGACAAATGTATGACTGTTACAGTATCGCAGAGAACAGTTTCCTTTGGGTATCTTTTTTTTTTTCAATGTTTATTTATATTTGGGGGGGGGGAGGGGCAGAGACAGTGAGGGAGACACAGAATCCCAAGAGCTGTCAGCACAGAGTCCAACGCGGGGCTCGAACCCACGAATTGGGAGATCATGACCTGAGCCGAAGTTGGACACTTAACCGACGGAGCCCCCCAGGCGCCCCTCTGGAAACTTTTCTGACAAGTAATCTCCCAAGAGCTCTATCCCCCATGTAAAACGTGTAAATAAGCAATTTAGCCAGATCTTTTAAAACGATGACTATTTTGAAGGAAAAAGCCATATTGCCAACCCAGAACGTGTGGCCCTGCTGGCCTGCGTGTCCAGGGGATGCTCACGCCGGCCCACCTGGCCCCTCCCCTGGGCCCAGGAGGGACTTCCCAGGAGTTTCAGAAGGCAGTTCTAGACCTCCAGATGAAGAGGCCAATCTCAAAAAGGGGGTAGGGGTTCCCCAAAAGTACAGAGGTCCCCAGATCCACCGATATGCCTCCACCTGTTGCAGCCTGTGGTTTTGGCCTCTAAAGGCCACAAGTTAATTGAAATCAGGTATTATTATAAAAAGAAAGCAGATGATCTCTTATTTGCCTCCAAACTCACTGCCCGAAGGTGCCGGAGGGGATAGCGTCCGTGTGAGACACAGCCAATCTGCACTCGCCTTTTCATCCTTAAAACCCTCCGTCGCTAAATTCACTCGGACATTCATTTCTAAGCTGCCCTGTTTCAAAAGGACTTGAGGTGCCCCCTCCCCCTTTGTGATGTTGGAACTTTGGGCCCCTCCGTACCACCCCCGCCCATGACATGTTGCCCCTTTTGAGAAATCCAGGGCGGTGGCCTCCTCCTAGAGGGGCTCCCGGACACACACGTGCTTCCCGCTTACCGGCATCTCGTGCACGGTGGGGGCCCTGCTCCCGTAAGTTTGGTTACTGGTCCTGTACATGGAGACGGCCTCCTTGGTCCTGCCAGATGAGAAACACACCTTCATTTACTCTCATTCTGCCCAAGCCACAGCCTTAAAACATCTGGTTGAGGGAGCTCTGTTGGGAATGCCCCAGGCCGGCAACGCGGCGGTGAACATGGGCTCCCGTGGGACGCAGGTTCAGCCTCCCTGCCTCCGCTGCTCCTCCTCAAGGTGGCCAAAGCCCTAAAGGGGGCTGGCCAAAGCAGCGCTCAGCCCTGGCAGGGCCTTGGCACCTGCTGTCACTTCCTGGGTAGGCGGGGACGCCCCACTGAGGAGGCAGGGTCCCCCATTCCTGAGCCCTGGGGAGAAAACAAGCCTGCCTTCTCTGAGGCTGACCCAGAGTTTCACTGAGTGACTGTGGTTCAGACATCAGCTCTGCCTCATGCCTCCCACACCCCAGGTGTGTCTGTCCTGGGACAGAATACGAACAGCCCCTAGTCCACGGGATTGCAGGGGAGACTAGGTGAGGGAGGGCAGGGGTCGCCAGCTCCCAGGGGTAGCAGTGAACAGCTCAGGGGTGCAGGTAGAGGCTCCTCCCGACCTAGAGAGACAGGACTTACTTAACCCGGTCACCCCGCCCCCCCTGCACGGACTGGAGGCGCCTCCATTGTGCTTTCGGAGCACTTTCTCGCTCATTTGGTGGTAACAGCTGACCACCCCTCTGACTTGGGAGCGGGGGCAGGTGGGGACTCAGGCGTGAGGGCCTAGTGGCGGGCACCCAGCCCCAGGACGTGCCAGGTGGCCCCTGATTCGGTCCTCACCCGTAGCCCCGAAACCACGCCGGGTTGTTGAACCTGACCGGCAGGTCCCCGTCTATGCGGTAGTAGTCGCTGGTTCTCTGCGGGGGGGCGGGGCCCGGGGGCTCCGGGGCCGGGGGCTCCGCAGCCTCCGTGCACTCTAGAGGGTTCACTTGGGCCATGGGCCTGCCTGACCTCCCGAGAGCGCGGGCTTCGGCGCGGCGTCCCGTTGTCCGGCAACGGCCTGGTCACCTGACTGGGCGGCAGGGCCTTAAAGGCGCCGCGCCCACGGCCTTCCCGGCCTGTCTGCAGGGGGCCCCCAGGTCTTGGCCGGGTGAAGGCCCACTGCCAGCTCTGCACGCCGCTTTATCGCGTGCCTGGGTGTCCCCGGTCCCGGACGTCATGACCCCCGCCCCAGCCCCATCCCCGAATCTAAATATAGACTCCAGATGCGCCTAATCTGATGGGAGCCCCCTTGGGAGAGCGACAGGTTGTGCTGGACTGGCGGGAGGCGAGGAGGGTCCCCAAGGGGACGGCGGCTCGTGCGGGGTGAGGGGGCGAGCTGCGGGGACACGGCCGACCCCGCCCCGCCGCTCCGTCCCGGGCCCGGGGCTCAGCGCCGCGGGGCCGCGCGTGCGGACCCGGGGGAGGCGCGGGGCCCGCGGGGCGAGAGCAGGGCCGAGCGGCGGGGCGCGCAGAGGCACCTCCGGGCCGGCAGGGGGCGCTGAGGCCGGGGCGCGGGCGGCGGCGGAAGGAGCGGCGCGCCACGAGCTCGTCCCTGCTCCGTCCGCCCTCCGCGCCATGGCGCCCGCCGCGTCCTTGTCCCGGCTGCTCGGCGCGGGTGAGCGTGCGCGGGGGCCGGGAGACGCGGGCGGGGGCCTCCGGGGGGCACAGGGCGAGGGCGGGGGGGTGCCTGGGGTGCGGACTCCGGGGACCCACGCGGGATCCCCGGGGGACTCGGCGGGGGTCTGGGCCGGAGGGCGCGGGCGGGGGGCGGCGGGACCTCCTCCCAGGCCTGCGGGTCGCGCAGCGCCCACCGCGCGGGGACCCAGGCCCGCAGGGACAGCGGCCGGGCGCGCGCGCCACCAGCCTGCTCTCCCCCCCAGGTGTCTGGCCCAGGCCGCTGCGGCCGCAGCTGCTCCGGAGCGCCACCCCGCGGCGGGCCCGGCCGAGCGACAGGACCCTGGCCAGCGCTGCGACCCCCGCCGTCGGGGAGCCCGAGGGCAGCATCGGTATGGTCAGCTCCTCTGCGAGCCTGGGGTGTTGAGGGGACCGTGCCTGGCCTCCCCGTTTGGGGTTGAAATCGTCGGCCACGAGGAGTTCTGAGTGCCCTGGCCCTCAGCTGTGCAGCCCTGGCGGGGTGCGGGCCCAGGACGGAAGCAGGGGCAGCCTGCCTCCCTCTCCTGCCCCCAGCAGCGCCGTGTGCTGGGGGCACTTAGAGCGGCCTGAGCTGGTGCCTCACTGCCCTGCCCTCCGCCATCCGCCCTCATCTGAGGATGGGGCTGGGGCCACCGCACTGTTGGGGGGGGGGGCGTGGCAGGAATCGTGGCCCCAGTCCTTATGTGTGGCTTGGTTCCCTGGGAGGTGCCCTCTGGACCCCTGAGCCCTCCCCGGACGCTTAATGGGGACCTTCCTCTGGTGGCTGGGAGGCACCTGGAGGACCAGCCTGGGCCCCCCCTTGCTGGGTGCAGACTTGACCAGGATTACCCAGGGGCAAAGCCGAGGGTCAGAAGCTGGCTCCAGCCCCGATCTCCTGGGAAGGACCCTGTGGCCCTGGGCATCTTCGTCACCTGGACCTCACTGGCCCTTCCCCGCCCCAGATGTCGACCACAGGGTCCTCAGTGAGCCCCTCAAGCACTCTGACTTCTTCAACGTCAAGGAGCTGTTTTCCGTGAGAAGCCTCTTCGATGCCCGGGTGCACCTGGGACACAAAGCAGGCTGCCGGCACAGGTAACGGGCACCCGGGGCCCAGTGCGGCGGTGCCTGCGGGCCCGGGTGCCCTCCCGCCTTGGGATCCTTGGCGTCCGAGGCCCGTTTTGTGCTGGCGCGTGTCGTCCCCTTCCAGGTGGGGCCACTGAGCCCCGGGGAGGAGCAGGGTTTATCCTGACTCAGCTCTGGCCCCCACGCTGGACTGTGGGCGGGGGCACAGGGTGGAGGCTAGGGAAGGAGGTGGCACCCCGCGTGATGCCGTGTGGGTGCAGGGAGAGGCTTGCTGGAGCCCGGGCCTGTCCTGGGCCCCCCCCCCGAACCTCACCCCACCCCACTCCCGCTGGCTCCTGGCCGTCACTCGCCAGACCCAGGCCCCCATGGTTGCGGGGATGAAGACTCCGCCATTCCTGGATGGGTGCCCTCACGGGTGCTGGCGAGGATTCGCGAGAGAAGGCCCCTAATGGGCCACGTGAGCTCGGCTCACTCTTGCTTCTGTGGGGTCTCTGGCAGGTTTATGGAGCCGTACATTTTCGGGAGCCGCCTGGACCAGGACATCATTGACCTGGAACAGACGGCGGCCCACCTGCAGCTGGCGTTGAACTTCACGGCCCACGTGGCCTACCGCAAGGGCATCATCCTGTTTGTGGGCCGGAACCGGCAGTTCTCACACCTGATTGAGACCATGGCCCGGGACTGCGGCGAGTACGCCCACACCCGCTACTTCAAGGGCGGCCTGCTGACCAACGCCCCGCTCCTCCTGGGCCCCGGCGTCCGCCTGCCGGACCTCATCGTCTTCCTGCACACACTCAACAATGTCTTCGAGCCCCACGTGGCCGTGAGAGACGCAGCCAAGATGCAGATCCCCACCGTGGGCATCGTGGACACCAACTGCAACCCGTGCCTCGTCACCTACCCCATCCCCGGCAACGACGACTCGCCGCCCTCCGTCCGCCTCTTCTGCAGGCTTTTCCAGACCACCATCACCAGGGCCAAGCAGAAGCGGAGGCAGATGGAGGCTCTGTATCGACTGCAGGGCCAGGAGGGGCCGGGGGCCCGTGGCCAGGGGCCAGCTGCCCTGCCTTCCCTGGGAGCGTAGGCCGGGCTGGACCTGGGTCACTCCCGGGCCCAAGGAGGGTGGCAGGCAAGCCCGTCCCTCAGCCAGGAGCCCCTTGTGTTCCCCAGCTGCGGTCCTAAGTGGGTTCCCGGCGCTCTCAGCCTTGACCGGCTCCCTGCTGCTAGCCACGGCTCCTGGCAGCCGCCCACGGGGCTCCACTCAAGACCTGTGGGGGGCCCAGCAGGTGCACAGGGGGCCCCGTAGCCCGGCCGGGAAACACGCTTGTCCCCGAGTCGGGAAAAGCCTCGCTTACACCGTAAGTTCAGTCCTTTGTGTCGGGGAGGCTCCCCCCCGGAGTCGCCCCTCGTCCTCTACCGCACTGTGCCGAGGGCGGGCTGGGTCCCCCCTGCACGGTTTCTGGGGCTGTTCTGTAACGGGAGGCTGCAGGGCCAGTCACCCGGAGCCTCCCTTCTGGGTGGGGACAGGCCAGGCACAGCAGACGGCAGACCCCGACGGAAATAAAGCTCACACTCGGACGGGCGTGGCTTCGGGGCCTGCGGTCGCTCCGTGTGGTTTATGCGCCTTTGCTCGTCAGCGTGGCGTCTGTCAAACAGCCGCGGAGTCCGACGAGCGCACGAGACTCTCGGGCTTCGCGTGGCCGTGGGGGGGGGGGGAGGGCCCGGCCCCGGTGACCGGCCCGCCAGCGAGGCTGCCCCCTGGTCCGCACACTCGCGTGAAGGTGCACCTGCCCGCCTGTGCTGGCCTGCATCCTGCAGAAGCACCGGTGACAAGGACAGGGGGCTGGTGTCCAGCCGGCCTCTTCCAGGTTGGGGCAGGGGTGCATGGCGGCAGTCCCTGCTGTTTCCATAGGGGCCACGCGTTGTGGCTGAGAAGGTGCAGGGAACGGGGTGCCCACCTGCACGCCTGAAGTACAAAAATGCAAATTATAGGAAGGGAAGTGGAGGGGTCCCCCCGGCGCCTTCACCAGCCAGTACTTCCTCCTGAGTTCTGACAGAGGTGCTCCCCCCAACCCCCCATCCCTGGAGCTCCAGAGAGGCCGGCTGTGGGGAGCCGAGACGCTCAGAATTCAGTACCATAGAAAACCCGGCTGTGTGGGCCCCCGGGAGGCTGCTGGCGGCAGAGAGCCCGCGCCAGCCTTCAGAAGCAGGCCGGGGGGTGCAGCCTGGCTCTGCGCAGGACCAGGGGACACAGGGGACACAGGAGACAGCACACGCGAGACGCGATTGGTTAAGGGCTGCACGGAGGGCACTGTCGCCACCCCGCCGGGAACTGCTGGTGGCCTGCCATCTCCTGTCAGCGAGGGCCCCTGGAATCATGACCTGACCCGAAGTCAGGCACTCAGCTGAGCCCCCCTGCGGCGCCCCCGGGGTAACAGGAGTTATGACTGCTCACTGCTGTGCTCCCGGTCCGGGGGGTACGGGGAGGTCTGCGGGGCGGCCCCTGCCGGGTGGATGCCTCAGGGGACGTGCAGACCCGAATTACCAGCGCGCCTTCAAGGCCAGCAAGCACCCAAAGCAAAGGCACAGGCTTCTAGAGCAGCGTGGGTGAGGGGACTTCGGCCACTTCTAAAGCGACATAAAGGTGACGCTGGCAGGAGGGCGCCTCCAAGTTTGCCACCCTGGAGATGAACCCCAAGAGACGTGGCCAAAGGAGACGGCGAGTGCGCTCAAGGCCAAGGGGCGGGGCCAGCCCTTCCCTCCTGCCGCGGCAGTGGGTGACACCCCGCGGGACCTGGCAGGGCCACACCCAGGCCAGCAGGGGTCTCGAGGATGCTGACCTTAGGAACCCGAGCGAGGGCCTGGGACAGCCAGACTCATCAGGGTGGGTTCCGGACCAGGGTGAGGGTGAGTGCCATGCGACCAGCACGGCCCAGGAGCTCAGGTACGTGTGGATATGGAGGGGGCGCCAGAGCCAGGCCCAGAGAAGGCCACCAGGCTGCCTGCCCGGAAGACACCCAGGTGACTGCCTGTGGTCCAGCTCTTGGCTGGCCCCTTAAGAGGCCACAGTCCCAGCCCAGGGAGTCTGGGCTCCTCCCTCTCTCCACCCCCACATGCCCAGGTGGGTCCTGGCCATGCGAGTTGGGGTCAGCGTGGAAAGGGTGTTTGACCCTCCTCGGCAAGTCCAACGCCCCCTGACTCCCCGGTGTCGTCGCTGCAGGGACTGACCAGCCGAGGGTCTCCTGGGGAGCTCACCCCATGTTCCCAGAGGAGCAGGCGGCCAGGCCTGGGCTCTTCCCCCTGCCCCTCAGCAGCAGCTCTGCGCTGTCCCCTGCCCCGCCCCTGGGGGACACGTGGGCTCCAGCTCCTCCCACTGCCGCAGGCCGGCGTCCACTGCCTCCCTAACCTGAGTGGGGGGCATGGCAAGATCAACCACAAGAGACATATTTCTGGAGTCTGTACCCGGCCCCGGCGAGGCCTCATTGAAGCCCTGCTCCAGGCAGGTCCGTGCACACAGCGTCCGTGTTCACTGCTGGAATCTCAGCTTCTAGAACCCGGCACAGAGGTAAGAGCCCTTCGCATGTCAGTGACTCCGTGTGAACGTCCCAACAGCCCCATGCCGCGGGGCCTGTAGTTTCCGCTGAGGGATCTGACCCACAGACTCCTGTGCGTCCGTCTGTCCTGCTCGCAGCAGCCCCTGTGCCTGTCTGCTGTGGTGAGCCGGCTCCTGGATACGCCGGTGAACCCCAGACTCCACCCCTGCCCTCCGGCTGACAGCCTAAGGGGGGGGTGGGGGGGGAGGACAGCGTCTCCCCAACACTCAGCCAGTGGGGGCCACAGAGCCCGAGGCTCCCTGCTCTCCCAACCTGCAGTGACCCCGACTCCTTGCCCACCATTCAGTGCCCTGCGTGAGCTGGACCAGACGCCCACCGCCGTGGCCCCTCACCCCAGCCTCCCTGGAGCCTTCCTGCCACAGGGCGCCCACCCAACCCTGGCCCCTCAGAGCCCCCTGCCGCCACTACCCCTCCGAGGTCCCCATCCAGGACGTCCTCATCTCCCAGGCTGGGCTCAGAGGCCACCTCCGCAGGCTTCTGTCCTGGGGTCAGACCCACAGCGGGGCCACGTCCTGTCCTGCGGCTGCCGAGCTCCCATGGCGGGTCTCAGAGCCTCATTTTCCTCCATTGGAAATGGGCCTGTGACTCCCACCTGAGGACGGTGAGCAGGGGGCACGCGGGTCACCTGGCTGGGGGAGCCCCGCCCCAGAACAAGACCTGGGATGGTCAGGGCAGGGCTCTGAGAGGGCGAGGACCAATGACAGAGTCCCTCGTCCACGTTCACGGCTGCACTTGGTCACTCAGAGCTGAGTGTCCGTGAGCGCTGGGGCCACGGGCCATGGACATGAAGGGGTGAATCCAGCGAGTCCTCAGGGGGTCTCAGCAACCCTAACAACCCCGTCGCTCAGGGGGGGGGCTCTCGGGGGGGGGGGCCCTCCTCCCTCGGCTCCTCCCACCCCTCTGAGTCAACAGGGCTGCAGCCAGGGACAGGCTGCACCTTGTGTCCCGGGTCCTGGCAGGAAGACCAGCGGAGGAGGTGGAGAGAAGGAGGGGAAGGGGCAGGCCGATCCCTCCTTGCCTGGACTCGGTGTCCACTGTCTGACCCAGGCCCCCTGCCCCTGCCAGGCACCCAGCTGGACCTGGGGCGGAGCCTGGGTCCATGACAGCTGGGCTGGTATATGTATATTCAGGGACCCTTGCGTCCCCACATGTCCAACCCCCTGGCCCTGAGCTCTGCAGCCCACGGCAGGGGTGAGGGGGATCCGAGGGCTCACAGGGTGTGGGGCCCACAGAGCAGCCATCTGGAGCAGGGCACACGCAGGATCGGGTGCACGGAGCCCCCTCGGTATTGCACACACGCACGCCAGCCCGAGCACACCAGGCCCGGCTGCCCGTTGGTAGGGAGGCCTGTGTGCCCGGTGCCGCTCCCCTGCACCCACCCAGGAGGAGAGCCTGGCCGTGTCCACGCTGGGATCATCCCATGTGCAACCTCACGGACATGTGGGAGACCAAGGCCAGGACCTGTCCCAGGATACGTGAGGGGGACCGAGTTCAGTGAGGGGGGCGTCTCTGTCCTAGGCCAACTCAGTCCTCCCATGGAGGTTGTCCTGGGAATGAGACCCCTGAGCTCCTGTGGGGTCCCTGTCGGTCCCGTACAGTGTGGGGCTGCTGACCTGGATGTTCACAGACGGCGCAGGCGTGCGCCCGAGCGTGCGCACACACACACACACACTCGCTCTGACTGCCCAGCAACGGCTCTAGGGGAATACACAGTAGGAGGGGGTGGGTGACCCGGGGCAAGAGGAAGGGACTGGGGGCGGCTCTGCCGCGGGGCAGGGACCTCCAGGCTCTGGGCGGCACGAGCAGCGCTCATACATGAGAAGGGGAGACGTGAAGCCTGATGGCCAGCGGGGTCCCCATGGTGCCCAGGGGCTGCCTGGGCTGGGTACTTCTTCGGGGAACCTGGAGAGGACAGGGTCTGGGACCACGTATCCACCATGCTGGGCACTTGGAACTAGAAGGAGTCACCCCCCTAGTGGAGGGGGCTACAGGACAGGGGACTCGGCTTACCCCTCTGTAAATTGGGCTGCATAGATGGGACGTCCCAAGGGTCCCGCAGGCTCAGAGAAGAGTCTGTGTCCTGGGATCTTCATGCCCGACCCTCTGTTCTCTCCTGGGAACCTGCATTCGACTCCCTCAAGTTCCTTCTGAGCAGAGGGCAGTCTGGGGGCTTGGGGCACTGACGATCTACGATATCAAACGTGGGAGGGCAGTGGCCCCTGGTGTGGGGACCAAGGTCAAGACACATGGCAGAGCAGTGGCCCCTGGTGTGGGGACCAAGGTCAAGACCCTCCTTATTTGAGCCTCGGGTCCTCATTAGGAAGTGGTTCCAGAGGCAGTG
>PISW01012987.1:0-28897 GCA_004023785.1 Mungos mungo | reverse complement strand
GCCAGAATTAAATGATAATTCTGGAATATCGATTCTATTTCGATCCTACAAATACTTGCAAAGTAAATTTACTCAAGGACACTCATTGAACCGATTATTTGTGGATTTCAATTTTCTCTAACTGGATGTTATCCATTGATCTTTCACCAGCTTTTTTTCTTTTATGTTACAATGTTGATTAAAGGGAGTTGCAATTTGAGACACAGTATTGCTATTTTCTGTTTCTAAGGAAAATATCATCTATCATTTCTATTTATTTTCTAAATGGACTGAAATGTGTGGGATGACAAGGAATCTCTCCAACTTGCTATTATATTCAGCAGCTGCACATAAACGTTCTGTTAAAGGAATCTAACTATAATCAACTGTAATGTTATTTCCAAAACAGTTTTCATTATAGTCCATCTCACTTAATATGCCACCCTCACTCCTGGTACAGTATAGAGATGGACTAGGCAAAATCCCATTCAAATAGCAATGTGATAAAACAATAGATTAAATACAAGCAGAATCGTATATATAATTTGCAAAAATAAGTGCCATGCATACCATGGACTAAAGTTTTTCAAATAACTTGTTATTTGAAGAATATATTAATATAAAGAATATGAATTAAAAATACCATATAACCAAAAATAATTGACTAACCTTTTTTTTAAATTTTTTAACATTTTAATTTAGTTTTGAGAAAGAGAGCAGGAGAGGGGCAGAATGAGGTGAGCAAAGAGAATCCCAAGCAGGGTCTGCACTGTGAGCTCAGAATGCACGTGGAGCTCAAACTCACAAAGTGCGAGATCATGAATCAAGAGTTGGCCCGCTTAGCCCACTGGGCCACTCAGGAGACCCATGATTGATTAATCTTGACTGAAAATATATTCTTTAGAATTAAGAGATCTTAAACTTTATAAGTGCTATTCAATGTAATCCTATGATTACTAACTAGAATTTTGTCATTATCTTTTATAATGTATGCTGTATTGTTCCATTAGATTCCCTATTAAAAAGGAACACACTTAGGCACTAGCTTCTGGTAAAGACTTTCATTCATAT
Source organism: Mungos mungo (assembly GCA_004023785.1). Lineage (NCBI taxonomy): Eukaryota > Metazoa > Chordata > Mammalia > Carnivora > Herpestidae > Mungos > Mungos mungo. Next base: position 27,847 of record PISW01012987.1, on the reverse strand, counting down.
TCGCATCTGTAGCCATCACTGAGAATTGCCTCTGGCTATAGATAAAGCTATGTCACTCAATGTCATTAGGGAGAAGCCAGTGGTAAATGATGAACAGATGGAAAGATACAGAGACCCAGCCCCTGTGTTCAATCTCAGTCTGAGACACACCAGAAGGGGCCTTCCAACTCTAGAACTCCCTATAGCAATTACTAGAGTTGCAGCCACTTTGCCTTTAATTTCTTCTGCACAGTCCTACCTACTTTTCTTTACAGATTTATCACCTGAATTCTTTCCATGATAAACCTCCTGAATTCTATGTCCAGGTGCGATAGTTAATTTTATATATCAGTTTGGCTAGGTGGTAGTACTCCATATTTTGGCCAGGCTGAATATTGTTGTGAAGGTATTTATTGCAAGTGGTTAATATTTAAATCAGTAGACTTAAAACAAAAGAGATTGCTCTTCATAATACAGACGACTCTCATCCAATCAATTGAAGGTCTTAAGAGAAAAGACAGAGCCCTAAAATAGAAGGAATTTTTCCTCTGGACAAACTTTGGACTCAAGACTGCAACATCAACTCTTACTGGAAGTTCCAGACTGCTGGCCTGTCTTGAAAATTTCAGGTTTGGTTCTCTCCATAAGTTCCTGAGTCAACTCCTTCAACATGTCTATTTGTCTGTCTCTTTCTCTCTCCTAACACTGGTTTTGGTACCAAGAGTGGTTCTACAGAAACAGATTCCTCAGGGAATTTTTCTAAGTTTTGTGAATTGATTCTAAGGTTTCTAGAATTGGTTTCCTAATCTGATTAGATTTAAAGATACTAATATCTCTTTTTCTAGCAGTAAAGAGAGCACTGATTCTCTATAGTATGATGTGGCTTAAGACATACTCAAAATACCACCACTGATACTCCACATTAAATAATTTGAAGAGGCATCGTTCTGAGTGATCATCTCTTTGATATCTTAGAATATTTTTGTCCAATTAACAAATATAATGAGATTGGCATGCTGCTCCTAATTGTGCTGGACAAAGTAGAGAAAGAAAAGGATGAGCTCAGGGATTCAAATTCCCAACCCAAGTTCCTTATAAATTGATCTAAAAGTGTCTATGTCTGTCATGAAAGAAATCCTTCTCTCCTGTGTGGCTACAGAACCAGGAGTGCTAAAACTGAATGCAGAGTCTCATCCTCGGAGTGCTGGAATTAAATGCAAATTGCACCCCCAAGCCTGCAGAGTGTCTGCTCTTAAAGTGAAGCCACTGAATGGGAAGGAAAGGGATACTGAAAATTAGAATGGGTCATTTGGGAAGATGCTGATGAAGCTGGAGACACTGAGCCTTTACACCGTACTAAGTCTTTTAGTCAGTAGGCACAGCTATTCTACCCCTGTCTGAGGAGATTAGCCCTAGTTTGCTTACGGAAACGGTAATGGCCTTTCATAAGACTACTGCCTTGAAAGACACTGCTGATTCTACTCTGTAACTATTCCTACAACCCCCCTTTGCATCTGTACCTAAGACTAACACAAATACCATAGGTCCTGAAAGGTGAGGTATGGAATGTAACTCATGAGGAGGTGAATTATATTCCAAAAGAACTAGATGAGTTTTCCAACTTATACAGGCAGAAATCTGGAACACATGTCTGAGAATTAATATTAAGGGTGAGAAGATAATGGTGAAAGGAATATAAAGTTGAAACAGGTTATATACAGTAATCATGTGCCCAGCAACCAGATATTTTGTGGATTTAATGTTGCAGTACAGAGGTTTTAAAAGGTCTTTAGCCCCTATGTATCATAGCAACACTGTCAACAATAGCCAAATCATGGAAGAGCCTAAATGTCCATCACCTGATGAGTGGATCAAGAAAATGTGGTATATATACACAATGGAGTACTACATGGCAATGAGAATGAAATCTGGCCATTTGTAGCAAGGTGGATGGACCTCAAGGGTGTCATGCTAAGCAAAATGAGTCAGGCGGAGAAGGATAGATACCATATGTTTGCACTCATAGGTCTAACAGAACAGGAGAAACCTAATGGAGGACCAGGGGGAGGGGAAGAGGGAAAGAGAGTTAGGGAGAGAGACTATTGAATACTGAAAATGAACCAAGGGTTGAAGGGGGAGGGGGAGGAGGAAGGGAAGTGGTGGTAATGGAGGAGGGCACTTGTGGGGAAGAGCACTGGGTGTTATATGGAAACCAATTTGACAATAAACTATTACAAAAATAAAAATAAATAAAAGGTCTCTAGCAATTTGGTAAGTTGGCTGAAACATGGACAGCACAGTAGACTATACTAAATGGAATTGAACAAAATAGTATAGAATAGTGTTGGACATTATAGAGAAGGGATCCAAAGGTTGAGGAAAACTGAAATGTTAAAGTGGTCTTAGCATTTAAAACCTGGTCACCTACCCCAGAAGGATCCAAAGGACATACTTTCACCATGGCTGTGAGAAATAAATTTGTGAGAAGATGCTCAGGATTCTTAAAGAGTTCTGTGATTACTCTTTTCTGTTAGGTTAGAAATTACAGTGGGAACTGTTACCACTGAATTGAGAAACCTTGATGCAAGTAGAAGAGAACTAGTAGTAACCCAAAATCTCCAAACAAAAGATGTGGTCACTATAATGAAAAGCTGAAATAAAACAGTAATCAGAATAGTATGACTTTCAGAGACCTCTGTCATTGGCTAACTGATCATGGTATTCCTAGAAGTGAAAAAGATGAGCTGTATACAAAATTCTTCCTTAATCAATGTAAGCACAAGAATTATTGGCTAAATTAACAAGTTTTATTTGAACCATAAAACAGGGGACCGTGGCCACTCAATCAATTTCCAAACTTGAGTCAATTTGTACAATCGCACAGATGCAAGGTCAGGGGTCTTTGAAGAAGGACTCTGCTACATTGTTCCAAATTTAAACTGCTTACCTTTCTCCCAGCTTTCCCCCTGAAGGATCTATGGCCTTTTACCAGAGAGACTGTGCACTGGGGAAAAGGAAATAATCAGAATATCGAATTGAGAATTATTGGACACTGGCTCTGAACAGACACTGACTCCAGGAGACTCAAAGCATCACTGTGGTTTAGCAGTCAGAGTATCAGCTACTAGAGATAAGGTGACCAACTGAGTTTGGGTTTAGATTTGTCTCACTTTGGATCCAGCAGATTTCTGAACCCATCCAGTGGTTATTTCCTTAGTGCTTAAATTTACAATTGCAGTGGACATTCTTAGCAGTTGGCAGAGTTTCCACATTGGTTCCCTGACCTACGGAGTGGGGGGGGGGTGTGGGGATAAAGGCTGAGTGGACACCACTAGAATGGCCTCCACCTAGCAAAGAAATAAACCAAAGGCAAAACCACATTCCTGGAGTGATAATAAAGATTAGTGACACAATCAAGGACTTGAAAAGTACAGGGGTAGTAATTCCCACTCCACTCCCTTTCAATAAATCTATTTGACCTAGGCAGAAAGCAGATGGGTCTTGAAAAATGCCAGTGGATTATCATAAACTTAACTAGAGGACAGCCTCTGTTTGCAGCTACTGTACCAGATATAATATATGGTACATGGTTTCATTTGTTGAACAAATTAACACATGCCTTGATACCTAGTGTGCAGCTATTTATGGAGCAAATGCATTTAGTAAAGACACCAGAAGCAATTTTCGTTCAGATGGGGAGGCCAGCAAAAACACTTTTACTGTCTTATCCCCAGGGTATAAAAACTCTCCAATCATATGTCATAATTTAGCATACAAGGAACTTGGTAACCTTTCCCTTCTACAAGACATCAAACTGGTCCATCATCCGTGAGTGATATTATTCTGACTGAATTAATGAACAAGAAATAGAAACTACTCTAGGTTTATTGATAAGATATTTGCATGTTAAAATACTAGAAATAAATCTGAGAACAAATGCAGGGGCCTTTTACCTCAGTGACATTTCAGGGATCCAGTAGCATGGGGCATGTTGAAATATACCTTCCAAGGTAAATAATTGCTAGGGACAAAAAGCAAACTGATCCAATAAGAATAAAGGAAATAATGATGATTAAAATACACACATGCAAACAAAAAAAATAGAAAAACAACAGAGAGAATCAATAAAACCAAAAAAGTTATTTGTTTGAAAAGATCAGAAAAATTTAATATCTGTTAGCAAGACTGACCATAAAAATAGGGATGCATTCTAATGACATTAATCAGGAATAAAAGAAGTGCATTACTAGTGACCTGACAGTAATTAAAAAATGATTGTAAGGTAATACTATCATCAACTGTATTCCAACAAATTAGATAATCCACAATAATAATAATAATTCCTAGAGAAACACAGTTTACCAAAACTGAAGAAGAGCAGCCTTTTCTAAACTCTGCCAAAAAACAGAAGAGGAGGGAACACTTCCTAACTCATACTATGAGAGCAAAATCACCTGTAGTCAGAGTATGACAAAGATTTCACAAGGACAACACTGTATACCCAAAACACATTACAAATATAGATGCAAAAATTCTCAACAAAATGCAAACAGAGACCAGTAAAATGTTAAAAGAACTACACACCATGACCAAGGAGAATTTATCCCAGGAATTCAAAGCTTGTGCAACATATGAAAATATTTCAATATAATAAAACATAAAAATAGAAAAAAAAATAGGACATGATCCCCCTCAACAGATAAAGGAAATAAATTTTACAAAATCCAACACAATTTTTATCATGTTAAAAACGAAGGGCAAACTAAGAATAGAAAAAAATGTCTTCAACATGATTAAAAAATATGAAAAACCCATAGCCAATATCAGCTTCATAGTAAAGTAGTTAATTTTCCTTCTCAGATCAGGATTAGGACAAGTATGTCTAATTTTGCCAATATTCAACATTGTACCAGAAGTTCTAGTCAGAGTAATTAGACAAGAAAAGAGAAATAAAGGCATCCGAATTGGAAAAAGAAATAAAATGATTTCTATTTTAGGATGCCATAATCATGATATAAATATACATCCTTGAAGAATCCACACACCCACCAAAAAAAAACTATTAGAAAAACAAGTTTAGCAAAATTGCAGGATATATGATCAGTATATAAAATCAGTTACTTTTATACATGAGCACTGAACGATAAAAAATGAAAGCAAGAAACAATTTCATTTGCAATAGCATTAAAAATAATAAATTTCTGGGGTGTCTGGGTGGCCTTGTAGGTTAAGTGTCCAACTTCAGCTCAGGTCATGATCTCGTGGTTCATGAGTCTGAGCCCCATGTCAGGCTCTGTGCTAACAGCTCAAAGCCTGCCTCGAATTCTGTATGTCTCTCTACCTCTCTGCCTCTCTCCTGCTTGCTCTCTCTCTCTCTCAAAAATAAACATTAAAAAAGTAAAAATAATAAATTTCTTAGGAATAAACCAAGAAACTGTATGACTTGTATACTGAAATTATAAAGCATTGTTGATAGGTATGAGGGAACATCTAAATAAAATGCAGAGAAATCCCATGTTCATTGATTGAAAGCCTTAATATTATTAAACTATCAATACTCCTCAAACTGATAAGGAGATTCAATGCAATATCTATCAAATTTTTCAATTGCCTTTTTTACAAAAGTGAACAAACTGCTCTTAAATTTCATGTGAAATTACAAGGAACCCAAGATATGATAAATCATCTTGAAAATGCAGAATAAAGTCAGTTGATTTGCACTTCTCAATTTCAAAATGTATTGCCAAGTTATAGTAATCAAAATAGTATCCTAGTGGCATAAGGATGGATATATAGACCAATGAAATAAAACTGAGGGTACAGAAGTAAACCCCTACTCCAACAGTCATTTGATTTTTAATGACGGTGTAATTGGGGAAAGAACAATCTTTTCTACAAATGATGCTTAGAAAACTGGAGTTTCACATGCCAAAGATGAAATTGGACCTGTATCTCACAAGAAATAAAAAAATTAACTCAAAATTTATGAAATGAATTTAAGTGAAAAAACTTTAAAACTCTCAGAAGCAGACATGGGTCTAATAATTATGGTCTTGGATAACAGGTTTCAAATATAGAAAAACAAATAACTTTTGCACTTTGAAAGACACTAGCGAGAATTTGAAATCTATATATAAAGAGAGATAGATATAGATATATAGATATATATTTGTTTTTCATAAAATATCCTTAGTTTAAAAAATTTAGGAAAATAATATTTACAGCACACTTAAGTGGTAATGATTTTGTATTCAGAATATAAGAATATTAATTAATTCCTACTATTGAACAAGAAAAAGACAAATGGCTCAATTAAATAATGGACTTAAATAGACATTCTCTAAACAAGATATACAAATGGCCAACAAAGGCATGCAAAGATACTCACATTTATTGAAGATAAGGAAATGGAAATCAAAACCACAATGGGATACTACTCACACTCCCTAGCATGACAATAATAATAATATTATATATAATAATAGTATAATAATAAAAACAACAAACAAGTGTTGGTCAGAATGCAGAAAAAAATAGAACTATCACACATTTTTCATGGAAAATAGTTTAGCAGTTTCTCAAAAGTTAAACAGAGAGTTACCAAGAAATTCTCTTATATGTATATAACCTATGATAATAAAAATATGTGTTCATAAAAACACTAGCACATATTCATAGAAATATTATCCATAATAGTGATAAAGTAGAAGAAACTCAAATGTCTATCAACTGATGAATAAACAAAATACTGTATATTCATAACATGGAATGTTATCTAGCTATAATAAGTAAGGAAGTACTGATACATACTACAACATGAATGAATTTTGAAACTCTTATGCTATGTGAAAGAAACCAGGCACAGAAAGCCACACAAAAAATGATGACTCCATTTAGATAAAAGAGACCTAGAATGTGCACATCTCTACAGAGAAAAAAGCTGATTTGCAGTCAGCAAAGGCTGAAGGAAGGAGGCAATGGGCAGTGACTGCTGACAGATGTCATGCAGGTTTTCTCTAAAATTTTCTCCGGAAAATGTTCTGAGTTAGATAATGGTGATGGTTCCCTAACATTTGGTATCCTAAAAACTAGTGAACTGTATACTTTAAAATGGTTACAATGGTGAATTTTACCTCAATAAAGAAACTTCCAGTTTACTTTCTTTTTTTTCTTTTTTCTCTTTCCTTCTTTCTTTCTTTCTTTTTCTTTTCTCTTTTCTTTTCTTTCTCTCCCTCCTTTCCTTCCCTTCCTTTTCTTCCTTCCTTTCCTTTCCTTTCCTCCTTCCCTTTTTCTTTCCTCCTCTTCTCTTCTTTCTCTTTCTTTCTTTCTTTCTTTCTTTCTTTCTTTCTTTCTTTCTTTCTTTCTTTCTCTTTCTTTCTTTCTTCTTTCTCTTTCTTTTCCTTTTTATTCCTTTCTTTCTTTCCCTCTTTCTTTCTCTTTTCTTTCCTTCCTGCCCTCCTCCCTCCCTTCTTTCCTTCCTTTCCTTTTTCTTTCCTCCTTCCCTTCCTCCCCCCTTCTTTCCTTTTCTTTTCTTTTCTTTTCTTTTCTTTTCTTTTCTTTTCTTCTTTTCCTTTTCCTTCCTTCCTTTCTTCTTTCTTTCCTTCCTTCCTTCCTCCCTTCCTTCCTTCCTTCCTTCCTTCCTTCCTTCCCTCCCTCCCTCTCTCTCTTCCCTTCCCTACCCTTCCTTTCTCTTCCCTTTCTCTTCCAAGAGAGAGAGGTGGGGAGAGGGGTCAGAGGGAGAGTGGGAATCCTAAGCAGGTTCTACACCCAGCATGGAGCTGGACTCAGGGCTCAATTCCATGGCCATAGGATCATGTCCTGAGCCAAAATCCAAAGGTGGACTTTCAACCATGATTTGAGCCAACATCAAGAGTTAGACTCTCAATCATGACCTGACTTGCCCAGGCTCAACCAACTGAGCCACCCAGGTGTCCCAAGAAACTCCCACTTCTAATAAACATTTCATTCCACTGTCATTGTCACCTAACAAAAATCCACATTCCTAACATTTCCTACAAAGTGACTCTAATGGATTCATTCATATTGCCCAACTGCTATTGATTTCTTATAAAAAAATATTTCCATTTGCTCTATGGCTACCTTTTTGCTTAACAAAATGGTTCTGTAGTTCCCTACTTGACTTTGACCCTCTACTTATTGTTTATTCCATAATTATCCAATATTTTATCCACAAGTCAGAAACAAATTCAGTCAAATCATACAAATTTCTTCACAGCCTACCTTAAGCAATATTTATTTATTTATTAATGCTGAAAATACAGAAATGTCATCAAGAGGCTGGTGTGTAAGTGCATTCCTATGAAGTTCTCAGATCATGATTCTCACCTCTGTACCTTTCGCTTCCTACCACCACCTTCAATTTAGTATAGAGTTATATTAAGATGTGTAAGAGAAATATTTCTCATTTATATTCCTGTTTTTTTAAAATGTATCTTCAAAAATATCATGGATCCCACACAATTTAACAATAGATATAGCTAGGCTAGAGAGAAGTCTCAACTTTTTAGGATTAAACATAACAAGTTTTAATGCTTACAAACTTGCTACATAAATCTTTCATTTCCTGGTGGCGAACAGATCCCACCCACAGCATCTCAGTCCAGCTGAATAAATTTTCAGCTATTCGGCCATTAAAACAATTACCTTTGGGTAGACTTACTCACTCCTGTTCTTTTCCCCTCCTCTTCTTCCTCCTCTTCCTCCCCTTCCTCCTCTTCCTGTTTCTCCTCCTCCTCATTTTGCTTCTCCCCCTCACTTCCCTTTCCCCTTCCCCTTTCTCCTTTTCCTCCTCTTCATCTTCTTCTTCCCCTTCTTCCTCTTTCCTCCTCTTCTTCTCCTTCCTCCTTTTATCACTTCTCCTTCTCCTTCCACATCCTCTCCCTCCTTTTCTTCCTCTTCCTCCTCCTCTTCTTCTTGTCCTTCTTCTTCTCCTCTTTCTCCTTCTTTCCTTCTCCTTCCCTTTCTCTTTCTCCTCATCCTCCTCTACTTCTTTTTTTTTTAACAAAAATTTTATTTACATTAAAGAAAGTGAAGAGGAAAATGCTGTTTTGCCAGCAGTATGGAACCACTGAAATGCCGGCCATATTTTAGAGAAAACAGACAATGGTCTGGTGGCTTGAATGGATGTTGCTTTTTTATTGGTAATGAATTGAATTTGAAGGAATGTAAAAATGCAGTCAGTCAGCACTAGAGGATCCTCATAAAAGAAGAAAAGCCTTTTGGACTGAGCCAAGGTGATACTCTCCATTTCTGCTAAGTTTTTGAAAGAGTGTTTAATTGTTAAGATCCTGCTGTTGCCTTATATTTATAGCTTTCTGATGTTAACCCTTTTGAAGATTTGACCTGTAAGGCAGTGTGTAAAAATGATAGCTCATCAGCATCTAATGAACAAAATCATTTAGTCTACAAACTATCTTCCTACCTCCTAAGTCCCATCACACAAGATGAAGAAAAGAAACTCCATTGTCCTGATTAAGTCATTGATGTGTCTGGGCTAAGGATGATGGGGGCTTCCCATTGGCTGAGCAACTTGAAGGGAGGTCTTCTCCATTCATGCTGAGCCTGCCCAGGCAGAGCATGACTGCAGAAGTAGAGGGGAACACTCTTTTGGTTAAAGTATTAAACTTGAAGCCTATGACTATCTCAAACATGGCAACCACAATGCTATAGTATTTAATTATTTTTCGTTTTGTTTTGTTTTGCTAAATGTGAGCTAAGGCTCCAGACACTGTCTTTTCATGTCTGTTCCCCCAGAGCCATTGTCCACAGTAGTCAACTAATGTTTGTTGAGTAAGCAAAATAACTATCAAGTAGTATATCAAGTACTATAACTTTAACCTGCCAAAGGCCAAACCCAATTTTTTGTTTTTTAGTGGATAGCATATCAGACAACTTCCAAGGAACCTGACCATTCTCTAAACCAGCACTTCTCAAATTTTACTGTGCACCATGAGTTACCTGGGATCTTGTTAAAATGCAAATTATGATTCAGTAGGTCTGAGGTCAGAGATTCTGCATTTTTAGCAACCTCCCAGGCCATGCTGATGCTATTGGTCTGTATACTGCACCTTGAGTACCACAGACCCTGGTCTCTGCCTCATTTCCACAATTTAAGCCATCACCAAGTCTTGTTGATACTTTCTCTTCTGTCCCAACTCTGACCTCTCATCTCTGTTTTTGTGGCCACCATTTTAGCCAAAGCCTTCATCACATTCTTTAGGGACTGTGGCAAGAGCTCTTTCTACTCCATTCAATTTTCTACATAGTAGCCAAGATAATATTCCTCAAATACCTTTATTTCTCCCACATTTTAAAATCTAGTGTTTAAATTTATTTTTTTTTCTTTTTACCTTTTGACTCCCTTCACCCATTTCTCCCACCCTCCACCTCTGGCAACCACCACTCTCTATTCCCTGTGTCTATGAGCTTAGGTCATCTTCCTTCCTTCCTTCCTTCCTTCCTTCCTTCTTTCCTTCCTTCCTTCTTCCCTTACTTCCTTTTCTCTTTTTCTTTCTCTCTTTCTTTCCTTTCGATTCCACATTGAAAGAGATCATATAGTATTTGTCTTTCTTCATATGACTTATTTCACTTAGCATAAATGCCCTTGAAGTCCACTCATGTTATCACAAATGACAAAATTTCATTCTTATGGTTGAATAATATTCCATTGTAGTGTGTGTGTGTGCGTGTGTGTGTGTGTGTCTCAGCATGTGCATTAGTGTGTGTGTGTGTGTGTGTGTGCACTGCAATTTCTTTGACCATTAGTTCATTAATTCATTCACTCATCAGTAAATGCTTAGGTTGTTTCCATACCTTGCCTATTGTGTATAATGCTGTAACAAAGTATAGTATATTATCATTATCCCTAATAATGACTTGTATCCTCTTATCTGCTTATAGAAATCTGAAATACACACACACACACACACACACACACACAGACACACTGAAGTATACATATATATGAGGCATTTAATTGCTTACATACAATTAAAAAAACAATTAAGCCCAAATTATTCTCTTGTATTTCTCAAATAGTTCTTATTTTGTCTACTGATACGTTTCTATAGTACACTGATGAACAACTGAAGTACATGGAAAATGCCTGTGGGAAGAAAGCTACTCTAAATGCCTACCTGAGGTAGTTCTAGTGTAACAGAAATCCTTAAAAGCAAAGAGCACATGTATAAACAGAGTTAATTTTACCCTGAGGCTGAAGCTACCCTAACATCACCTATTAGTGCCCCCAGGCCTGGAACTTTAGTTCTATTAGTTCCATGCAGAGATCAAGAGGCAAGACAAGAACCTGGTTGATATTGCATACTGAGGGAGAAATGCTCTTCAAATAGCCAGGGCAGCAAAAAGTACACTTTATCTGTGTAAACTAGTGGTAGCAGGAGGAAAAAGAAGAGAGGGAGGGGGAGGGAGAAGGGTAGAAGGAACAGGGGTCGAAGAAAGAGAAGGAGAAAAAAAAAAGGGGAGGAAGAAAAGCAAAGGCTAAAGACCTATTTGTGTCAGCCTTGGCTTTGAGTGAAAAATAAGAAAAACAGTGACAACAATGTTTCCCTATTCCCTGAGAAACTGGTAGCACAAGCTGACTCCTCATGTAAATATAAGTCCAGAATTCATCATAACTCTTAATTTCCAATTCTGTAGACAGAGAGGTTAGCTTACCCTGATCCAGGATTGTTATTGCTTTCAGGTACCCAGTAGAAGTAATGCAAAACCCAGCAAGAGAACGTAATGTAAAACTTGACCTTTTTTGTGGTCATATATATAGTCACAAAAAAAATAAATAAATGCAAGACACATGAAATACAGGTCTTATTTACTGAAATGAATAAAATAATGGGAATAATCTATATATACACTTAAGAAATGAAAAGTATTATTATTAGAAAATATGTTTTATAAACTATGTTTTCGATACATTAGAGTGTAAAAAGGAACTAGACTTAAAAATTCATTGCTCTGAAAATTTTTTAAATTTCTTAATGTTTTTAATTTATTTTTGAGAGACAGAGAGAGACAGCATGAGCAGGGGAGGGTCAGAGAGAGAGGGAGACCCAGAATCCGAAGCAGGCTCCAGGTTCTGAGCTGTCAGCACAGAGTCCAATGCAGGGCTCATACCCACGAACTGTGAGATCATGACCTGAGCCGAAGCCGGAAGCTTAACAGACTGAGCCACCCAGGCGTCCCTGCTCTAAAATTTTTAGGTAGTGTGTTTCCATTAATAGTAATTTCAGTTTTGCATGGAACAACACTAATTTATATGTTCAGTAAATGAGACTTTTAAAAAAGGAGAACTTTATTTTATTGGATTATGAACAGTGACTAATACTCGCACATTGGACAGAAGATGAGAGGCAATAGTTCAAAGAAGAAAAAACGTTTGATTTTCTCAAAGACAGCCTAGATTCCAGGGAAATATTGGGGAAAAAATAACCTGATATATAATCCATTGTAATAATCCATAATAAGAACTTTCAAAAACAGCACTACTGTCTTCTTTCAAAAGAAAGCTCTACAAAAACGAGAAAGACTACTTGGAGATGCTAATACCAGGAAAATGTATGTGTGGTATTTGTAGTATTATTGTATTAGTTACAAGGTGACACAGTTACTGCTAGACAGTGATATTGTTACCTATTCCTTTTGTCCCTAGAGATTCCCCCACTAGAATATGTTAGAGAACTATGGGAAGTAAGAGAAAGTATGAGACACAGACTAAAGTACAAGACAGAGAACAAAATAAGTTAAATCCAATCGAAGACTAGTAGGATAAGAAAACAAAATTGCAAGGCAGAGCAAAAATGTGATCAGCCTAAGAGCAGATACAGATTTTTAAAAATTCAGTTATGCCTAACTAGGAAGAGTAGAGAAAAAAATGGATAAAAAATGAAATACAGGAGGTGGGCTCCACAGCCAGAGAAAACTATATGGTAGAAAGGAATTTTCATATGTTCCTGAATTATCAATGCTTTCTGAAGGCTTAGGATAATCAAACTCCATGGAAAGGAAATGCACCAGGGAAGAGCATCTGGCAAAAGTGGAAATTCCCACTAGGTCCTCAGAAGTCCATATTCTATAGTAACTGGCATTGACGACAGCTTCATTTCAAGAAAGCACTAAGAATAAGTCTCCGGCTGAATCAAATGCAGATTCTCAAGGGAGGACTTCCCTAGCTTACATATATTGTATATCTAAGAAACTCCACTCCAAAACTTCAAGGTAGCGTATACTATAGCACAAAGTTAAAAATGTGCTGGGTCTCTGAGGAAGGAGAAAAACAGAAAGAAAAAAAAAATGACAGAATTTGAGATATGTAATAAAAGCACACTGTGAATGGAGAGCTGGCTGCTCCAGATGCAATTTCCTCTGCATAGTGGAGCGAGAAAAGAAAATGTCACCTGACAGAATTCACACTCAATTTAGCATTGAAGTGCCTGAAACAAAAGGCTCAAGCAGAAATGGAAATTTCGAAGTTCTAAATATGCAAAGTAGGGAATAAGACCAGAGTTCACCACTGAGCATCTATTTCCTCAGTTTTAAAGAAAACATAAACAAACAATTGCTAGGTAGAAATGAATTAAAAAAATAAAAATCCCTTATCTGATTAACTGAACTTCTATACTTATCTTACTGATTCCAGACAGTTTCCAATTAGGTTGCGTTTCCCAGGTCAGAGACTTGAGTAAACTATCAGAAACACTTGAGGCTAAAACTAACATGCTCCCAATTTCTATATTGTTTTCACCACATTTCACGGAGTCTGTGCTATCAACTTTTAAAAAGTAGCATCTTTCTGTATTGGTCTCCGTCTTGGTCCTGAAAACATCATTTCGTCTGGGACCATGGCTGTAGTAAGTTTTCCTTGAGTTTTCAGAATGTCACAGGTGTGGGGTGATGCTTTGATAATTTTGACATTGGATCTAAAGCCTGGGGCTGTTGAGAGTCTTGGTATTAGAGAATTTTAATCTTGAGGTTTCAAATAAGCTGCCTCATTGCCTTAGTAGACAATTCCGGTGGCAGCACCTGATGGAACAGAGCTGACTGAGGATCAAAGCCTTTTGAAGGTTAATTCTCACTTACATCATTGAACCAGGAAAGGAGGATATAGTATTCTGGCTTACATTCCTCTATGGGAATTTGATAATGGGGCAAATACTTAATATTCACATTTGTATCAGTCTGAACTCTTATTTGCATTCAACAATAACTAATACTGATAAACTTACAAAAAAAGGATTTACTGGAAGATTATCAGAGATGCATGAAGCTGTGGGGGCAGAAGTCCTAAAAATGAGCAGGATTCAAGATAGCCATGGAGGAAGGAGAGAAATATATTCAACAGCCATGCTTTAACCAAAAGAGTCTAGCTTGGCTATTGCACTCATTGTTGGTAGACGTCACAGCTGGAAACACCTGATGACACGTGTTACTGCACTCGCAACCAAACACTGTTGTAGTTGCTTTTTTGAATTCTAATGATCTCTATGTGTCACTTGCTCCAGATTCAATTTTATGATCTCCAGAAACACTGACTTATCTAAGCCTAGGTCCTATCTATGCTTAATGCTCTGACTGCTGGAGTAGGATGTTGGTGAAGAAAGATGATTTTTCTCTTTATGATTTTTGTTATAGAAGGCTGGTCCCTTCGTTATAGTAACTGGATACAATGGATATTTTGAAAAATCTTCCTCAAAGCAGTTGTAGAGTTGGATTTTTATCAGCCTTTTAAACACATGCACACAAATAAGTTATATTTTATAACTTTAAATTATCTATAGTATATAAATATGGATATGTATAAAATGAATATAACTTTTATATATTTGAATTATATTACATGTATATACATCTGTGTGTGTATATATATATGTGTGTATACACATGTATATATATATATATATTTCTTTGCTATCGTGTGGCCATATAGATCATCTTTCCAAATACCAACTTAACATGAATAAATTATGCCAAAAGTATTGCCACTGAAACAGACACTAAAAGGGAACAAACTGTAAAAGCTTTACAGGGAATAACAACTCTGAAGGACACAGATCAGGACTGGCCCGATGGAGGGACTCGGCTAGAGAGCCACCTGAGGGTCTGCTCTGTAGCAGAGCCTGTCCGCCAGAATAGAGTTTCATTAGACAGACAGAGCTTGGCTTAAACTTGGCTTAAACTTGGCTTAAACTACTTATTCAGTCACAGGCTGGGAGCCGCCTTGAGAAGATCAGGACTTTGTTTAAAAACTGAGGCAGGCCCTGAAAAATCTCACTCTGGAGACTCAGCGAGCCACAATATCAGGAGATAAGCAGCACATCATTATTTGAAATGGGTGCTAAGTTTCACATTTCTCTGAAACTAATAATTAACTTTAAAATAAAATAAAATAATAATTCTTCTATAAGAGATATAGTGGATATTATGTATCCATATAATGGATATCAAACTAACATTTAATCTCAAGGACCATAACCCAAATGTTATTAATTTCTGCATTAGGCTCACAGGTTAAGATTTTTATATAATTCCTATATCTACTCTAATACCATCTCAGTTCCATACTTGTATAATTCAGGTTACAGACTAAATTTGAAATTTAATTACCATCAATACTCTATAAGATACTGAGGAAAACAGAAATGAAAGAAGGCAGAGCAAATATTCATAATACAAATTAAAGAAATAATTCAGGTAGTACCCGTGTGTGTGTGTGTGTGTGTGTGTGCATTTGTGTCTGTGTGTGTATTGTATATGTGTGTATTTGGTTGGATGGTTTTTGTGGCATTATAGTTATTAATTAAAACATCTTCATCTTCAGGTAGCACAGAATGTCAAGAATATTTAAAAATAAAAATAAAAATGTAAGCACAAAAATTGTTAAGATATTTGGCCAGATTCAAAATTACTGAAAAAAAATTGGTATGTTAGATTTAGGACAAATATTATATGTTGAGACACAATGACTTATATCTTTACCAACAACAATGCCCTTGTCAAAAAAGAAAAAAAATCACCTTATCTTAATGAGCAATTTACATATAAACATATTCAGATGGCTATAAATCATACTTAAAATACTTACATTCAATATTATAAAGAAAAAAATGAAGTTTAAATAAATATGTTTATAGTCAGTCCTTTTGCAAAAATTAAAATTACATTAAGGTTGCTTGCTTGTTTTTAGTAGTTTGTCATAGTTTTATAAAATCTACATATATAATGTTTGTATGAATATCAGTGGCATAGCATCATGTTAAAAAAAGAGTTGGAGAATGATCCATGTCATTGAAAAAATACTTTAAAATACACATATTTGTATATATTTTTGCAATGTGTACATGAGTCAGGTATGAGGCGCTTGTGATGAATTAAATGTGGATTGATGTGGCTTCACCTCTGAGTCTAGGCGAAAAAAGGTAACGCTGCTTCTCCCTTGTGCTCTCTCGTGAGATACTCTTCGAAAGCACCTACCATGTTGTGAGAAAGGCCAGGTCACATGGAGATCATCTAGTTTGCAGTTGCTGCTGATTTCCCGCTGGATATCAGGAAACAGCTGAGAGAATGAGCCTTCGGTATATCCTAGTCCCCAGACTGTGAGCCATCCCCGGTGATGCTTCATGGAAGTGTCTACAGGCCAACCCCCTAGACCTTTCACAATTTGCCCAGTGTTGTCATTGTTTACAAATTAAATTTTAGGGTATTTTTTTATACAAGTTTCCTAGTTGTATATTCCATATATTCCATAATATATGGAATATATTCCATAATGACATGTTGCATCAAAAGATATAAACATACTGGAGCACCTGGGTGGCTTAGTCAGTTAAAAGTGTCCACTTCTTAATTTTAGCTTAGGTCATGCATGATCTCTATTAACCTATTAGAGTTCATGGGATCAAGCCCCACACTGGGCTCTGTGCTGACAGCATAGAGCCTGCTTGGGATTCTTTTCTTTCTCTCTGTTCCTCCCCCTGCTCACATATGCTCTTTCTCTCTCTCAAAATAAACAAACATCTAAAAAAACAAAGATATAAACATACTTAATTTCACTAAGTACTACTGCTATGTGCTCTCAAATATCTGAATAATATTGACTGGAGTACCAGTGCAAAATATTTGCTACTTTATCACATTTAGGTTAACGCTTTCGAAAATCACTTCCTAATTTTTTTCTATGTAATGGATATAATGTGAAACATAATCACTGTTTGATTTGTTATTTTTCTGAGTGTAAATAAAACTGACCATTTCATTCTGCACTAAGTATTCAATTTTTTTTCATTATTTATTAGTTTATGCATAACATTTGCTTTTTATTCTTCTGATTCTCTTTGTTTTGTTCATCTACAGACATTCTTGCTTCACTAGATATGATCCTATGTTATGCATGGTTGCTGCAACTACCTCACTCAGCGATCTAACAATTAGTTTTGATATGTGTGTCTATGTAAAGTAAAAATATTAACTTCGATATTTTAAAACCTCTTTCTCTCTATTATGCTTTTGCTTTTAGAGTCCTTATTTTTTTTTCCAATTCCAAGTTCACATATTGTTATTCTACACTTTTCTCTGTTTCCTTTATCTTTCACATTAAGGTCTTGATTTTCTTTAGACTTAACATTTATTTATGCTATAATCTCCAATAAATGTTATATAAAGAAATACTTAACAACTATGAATTTTATAAAAATCCAAACAAATATACCCCCTGTCTCCTGTTCTTTCAACACAGCTGGAATTACCAAGTCCTTCTTTGAGTTGAATAAGCATATTTAAAATATATTTTATAACCACATCTTAGGAGGGACAAGTTCCAGTGCTATGACATGCAAGAAACTATTTTTATTTATTCACATGTTTAAAACAGACCTTGTTTTAATTTATTTAAGAGAGGCAGGGAATGCATTTCCTTGGATTGGTTTACATATTTTTTGTCTTATATCTTTAATATTAAATACTTCAATAAAAACTTTCTCAACATTATTTACAAATTGAAGACTTGCTTGGTTACATGAAGCACACTGTTTCTATGTCCCGAGCTTGATATGTTTTCACTTATAATTATAAATATTATTCAATTATATGATTCTACCCATTATCTTCAAAATCATTTTTGAATGGTCATTTTCTAGCAATACGGTATTTTTGAGAAAGCATTAATTACTCAATGTTTGAGTATCTTTAATTCATTGTTAATGTTTCTCCTCTTTGAATGAAACAACTTTTTATTATCAGCATCAGGGTAAAATTCTTCTGCTCACAAACAGTATATTGCTGAAGTCGAGGGGGGACACAGCAGTGATTTTCTGGACTAAAAGAAACACAAGAAACACAACCCATAACCATATTTCCTTACAATTTACAGAACACTTCCCTATACAAAATTTCATCTTGTCCCCACAAAAACCCTGGGAGGAAGATGTGTTTATTATCTTCATTTTACACCTGGCCAGAAAATAAAAGCTTTATAAAAATTATATTATTTATCTATAATCACAGATTCAACTGCCAGGATTAAAATCTCAGTGAACAGGCTGCATTTAATGTTAGGAAAGGTCAGGCAAAGGTAAAAATAACATTTATGGGGGATTTACAAATGGTACAGATAGGAACAGAGAGAGGTTAATGAGCACTTTGGAAGCCAGTTGGGGAGGATGAGCTAAGAATTAGTCCTGATTTGTCCAGGGGAAAAATATCTATAGTGTTTGATATACCATGAATCAGAATACTTTGGTTTATGTTCCAACTCTTTTTCTGTGACCTTGACCACAGCAACATTTAATTTCACTTGGCAACAGTCTCCATATCTATAAAATCCAGGGTTTGACCAATATAATCCCCTAAATCACTCACCACTTTATGGCTTCGTTTTAGAATGGATATGTTTAACAATAAAGCCAATTCTTCAGCAATGTGTGATTATATCTGTCCTTCTGTGATGATAGAGTAGTCAAATATCACAGTCAGATTTGAGGACATCCCTCATTTACCCCCTTTCACAGATCTTGACATCAATGCATTAGATGTACATATCATTTTAGACATTAAAATATCTGCTAACACCCAAGTATTTTTGGCAGGTGCTACCGCACTATGCCCTTACCATCCATAAATTAACTTGGTTAGAATAAACTATTTTTGATGATCAGGTATTGCGTTAGGTAATTCAAATAAGTTTCAAAAGCTGAAAAGCAGCAAATATCCACTTATGCCAAAGGATACATAATGTAGAATGTTCAATGTAGAAAAATTCTAATGTTCATAGAGTCTCACCTTGATAAAATTAAAAAAATATTTTTATATTTTAATATTTATTATATTTTATGATATATAAATATTTATAAATATTCTTAAAATGTTTAAAGTATATTTAAAATTTTTAAATCTTTAAAAATATTCAAATATAACTAAAAACTTTCCTTTTCCTACTCATGATTCTAAAATATTTGGCACTCATGGGTGATAACACTCACTCCTGAGCTTAGAAAAGTTTGACTCTGCCCAGTATATTCCATGGGCACCACTGTCACTGTGGTAGCAGATGATTCTTCCACTCTGTTTATTAAAGTGAGAACATTATTTTACATCCTACTGTTATTTGTTCTCTTAATATAAATGTACCCACTGCTGTTTTATTTTCTTTTTTACAACTAGCCCCCCTTAGCTTTTGTGATTTGCTTGTAGCATTACTGACTACTTTGTCTCAATCATAGGCAGTGAGTTCCTGTCTCTGTTCATCCTATACTCTTAGGTCTTCCCAGGTGTTCTTTCCTAGGCCGCCTAGGTTTCTGACTTCCCAAAAGTGGTTATACGGTAAACAAGACCCAAAATTCCTCCTAAAAATATGTTTTAAGACTCCTTTAAGCTTTTGAAATAAAAGATGAAATGTTTCTATTTCAGGTACATAGAGATATAAAGTAAATTAGTGGTTGCCTTAGGATGGAATCAGAGGAGAACTGGGAGCTTTGGGGTATCCTGTTGCACTGATAAAAATTCTCAAATTAGATAGTTGCAGTGATGCACAACATTGTAAATATACCAAAAGAAAACCAAACGACAACAAAAAACTGAGTAACACACTTTAAATGGTTAAAATGATTAATTTCATTTGTTCATTTCACCCAAAGCAAGTGTTGTATCTGAAACATTTTTGTCTAAAACAACATACATGTCATATGTTTTAAACATTTTATATGATATATAATGTGCTGAGGCCCGAGAGACCTTGAGGAAATGGCTCCTGGAGGTAGGAAGCACAACAACAAAAGAGTGTTATTTAAAAAGCTGGGAAAATATGACCCATACTGAGTAGAGGTGGAAGTTTGACAACACTGTTGTCTATAGTAACACAGTAAACAAAGAATTTGTATAATGAACTTGTCACTGTGGCTAAATATTTTCAGAGATATTTAGACATAATCACACCTTCAACCCAGAAGGTGCTAATTAGCTTTTTCTAGCTGTCTAAGGTACTGTATGAGAAGAAACACATACAATAAGAAGAAACTTTAAAAGATGTAGAAGAATTTAGAAATATTAAGGATACAAAATAATTTTTCTAGTCAACAAATGTTTTTAAAAAAGAAGTACCCTTCGGAAAATTATGAAACTTGGGGTATGGACAGGATAAAAGAAAAAAAGACTATTCTGAGTTTTAAGATGCTGTAACATTGGGGCGCCTGGGTGGCTCAGTTGGTTGGGCATCCGGCTTTGGCTCAGGTCATGATCTCACGGTTCATGGGTTCGAGTCCCACATCAGGCTCTGTGCTGACAGCTAGCTCAGAGCCTGAAGTCTGCTTCGGATTCTGTGTTTCCCTCTCTCTCTGACCCTCCCCTGCTCACACTGTCTCTCTCTCTCTCTCTCAAAAATAAACATTGAAAAATTTAAAAAAAGATACTGTAGTATCTTTTCTTAATATTTCATAAAAATTAAAAGTGCTACCTCATAGACTATTACGACAGAAAAAAAATCAGAAAATCTGAGAACATGCCTCTTAAGTCTTCTTGTTAGTAATGAAGTTTTCTAGGAACTGCATATAAACCTGACTTTCATCTTTAATTATAGAAGGGACTGTGGTGAAGATTTATGAGGTTAGAGCTTCTAACTGAATAGATAATAATTTCATACACACAAAACTCATACAGTTCTCAACCAAAGTATACTTGCTAAAAAAACAGAGAAAATTAAGTTCTAAAGGTCTGTGGTGTGACATTGTCTTATGGCTGACAAAACTATATTGTACACTTTAAGGATAGGTCTCATGTTAGGTGTTCTTAATAAAAAAAATAATTCATTAAATTAAAAAAATAATGAAATGGGCCCTCTCCTTTCTCAACTTAGCACAGGCACTTAGCAGGCTGAGAAAGCTAGTCAACTGCCAATAGCGTTCTTGAGGGAAAGGAAGAATCCAAGAGCGGAGGGAAACCACATTAGGAGGCATAGGCATTGGTGAACTATGTAGCAGGCTGGGTATCTGAATTGCTATGGGACAGTGTGTCCCCCAACTTAAACCATTTAAATGCAGGTGTTTGTTCTAATCACCCGTTCTTTTCGCAACACTGTGTTGAATGCTTTTGAGGTCACAACTCTTTGAGTCCACTGAAATGCACCTGAGACGCTGAAGCGATCAAGTCATCTACACTCTGACCTGATTTAAACGATAAACTGTGAGGGCATATAGGTGACTCAGTGGGTTAAGCATCAGACTCTTGATTCTAGCTCAGACTTTTGATTTTGACTCAGGTCATGATCTCCTGGTTTGGGGGTTCGAGCCCCACCTTGGGCTCTACACTGATAGCACAGAGCCTGCTTAGGAGCTCTCCCTTTCTCTCTGGCCTTCACCCCTCCCCCTGTCTCTCAAAAAGAAGCAAAACTTAAAAAAAATAAATAAGATCTTGAACTTATAAATAATGATGTAATTAGAAGAGAGGGAAGAAGAGAAAGCATTTTCATGTGGAAATGAATCACTGTAACAAGAGATTGAAAAACAAACAGTATGTAGTTGTTAAAAATAATATCCCCCAAATTCTTTCCCTCCCCAAAAACCCTGGTATCTAAGATTTTCCATAATGATTTGATGAGGAGACTGTGACAGAAATGATATTGAGAGGTTTCTGATCCCAGGTCTTAAAGTGATAACACAGATCTGTTTATCATTCTCTGGAAAGCCTGATCTTGGGTTCCCTGGGAACCACATCATGCAGAGAAGGAACAGAGTGGGAAACAGGCAGTCTGGTTGACCTTGTCAGCAGAGCTCCCAAAGGAACACCAGCATTAGCCTCTCAGCCTGAGAGTCAACCACCTGGGACATCTCAGCCCATTCCTGTCTGCCCGTGACTGTGGCCCAGCCATCACTCACTGGGGCAGGAGGCTCAGGTGAGCTGAGTCCATGCAGGATGTGAGACATAATGAAACAACTGTTTTATACGGCCTTCTGCAGCGGGGAATTACTTAAATATCCACCCGCAGAGCTCGCATAAACAAACTGTCTTACGGCCCTTCAATAAAACATGACAATGCATAAATATAACAATATGGAAGAGACTCACGACTGTGATGCTGCACAAAAGAAGCCAGACACAAAACACGGCATACTGTTGAATTCTAGCAAGATATTTTTCTCTACCAGGAAAAATTAATCAGTGTTAATTTATGTTAGAAGTCAGGAAACCCTTTGCTTTGGAAGGACACAGTAAACGAAAGGGTGAATATGGGGGCCTTCAGGGATTAGGCAGCATGGTAGTACTTTGTTTTCTGATCTGAGTGGAGGGTACAAGTGTGTTTAGAGTTGCAAAAATTCATCAAATTGTGCACTATGCTTTGTACACTTTTCTGTATATGTGGTATAATTTAAGAAAACATATTTGATTGAAAAACTTATAATGGCATAAAATTCTATTTATATCTGATTAGCAAAAGTTTGAAAGACTGATAATGCAAACTGCAGGGAGTACTTACAAAAACAGGAACATTCATGTGCCACTAGAACATATGGAAATTATTACAACCACTTTAGAAAGAAATTTGGCAATAGCTAACTTGGGAAAATATACTACTACAAGCGCCAGAACTTTTAAATTCTGTTTATGTGCCTCAGTGAATATCCGCGAGGCAATATGTATAGGAATGTTCTCTCAAGCACTTTGTAATGTAAGCTTTCCAGAAAAAAAGTAATTTATGATTACTAATCATAAATGAAAGAATGATAAAACAGGCTGGAGTATAATTGTAAAATTGAATACTATACAACTATTAAAATGAATAGATTATAAATAAATGTATCAATATGGACACATCTCAAAAGCACACAGTTTAATTATATAAAAAGCCAGACACAGACTGATATAATTTATAAAATATTTAACACAAAACATAACACTTTTTTATAACTGTTTATGGATATAAACACATCTAGTGACTATCTAAAAATACTTTTGTGGGTTACCTTAAAAATATTAGTTAATATATTTAGAGAAGGACTGAAAAGGGTAATGCGTGAGCTTAAATGGTATCTGTACTACTTAATTTCTAAAAGATAATCTGAAGCATGAATGGCACAGCATCAAAAGATGATATATTTCCAAGTGCAGATAAAATTAGTATACAGTTTCCCTAACTTTGAAGTGCAGTTATTTATTAAGTGTCTATTAACTTACGATTTTTGTCTGTCTGCAACATTTGACATTTAAAATCCAGCCTAATATACTCGGCCATGTGTCAAGATCTGACTTTAGGAAAATATGAATTTTAAATCTTTACAATCAATTTAATGAGGACTTTCCTTGACAGAACTCTGATATATTTTGATTTCAAGCATTTTGAGGGCATGACTTTATTTATGCTATCTGTGCTCAAAAGTGTTTTTTGCAGATTAAACTGAATCCCTTTGGAGAATCCTGAGGAGAGACTGAAGAGCTCACGGATAATAATGGAAATGCCAGTTTGGTTACTAAGTAATAGAAAACACCTTTATGATTGTTATCGGGTCCAAAAGACTGCCTTTGGAATTCAGACAGAACACTGAACCTGGAACCCACCGAAGTCCTGGTGCATTATTCCCAGTTGTGCTAAATGCCAAAGGAGATCAATGAGTTTTGTGATCTGAAAGACCTCTCTGTGGTTTCTGTGTTCGGGCAATTTGTTGTGACATTCAGTATTATTTATTCTCTTTTGGTGGTAGACACACTCCAGTGTTTACCTGAATAAAGTTTCAGTGCTCTGTAATTACTTTGACTGCTACTGGGATTACCACTGACCACCATTATTTGCTTTTTAAAAAAATCACATTTCCAAAAAACCAGAATTATATTATAACATAGCTTTATGACAGTTTTGGCATCCCAGAACTCAGGTCATAAACTGATAAAAGACAATTTATTTTTTATATTAACTCTTTTATAAACCTTTGGGAGGCCTCTGCGTCAGGAGCTGGAAAACAGGAATTTGAGTATTCATTCAATAGAAGTTTATTGAGCTCCTAAGGTATGCCAGGTTGTGAAGTGCTGTCCTTAAGAAGCTTATGGTCTAGTGGTGAATTCTATTAGGTCATAGGCACCTTACTATGCAGTTCGTGGAGCAGGCATCTAGGTAATAGATGCATTAGTACACAATATAATAAGTACTCAGACAGTGATAAGTGAAGAGTCAATGAGTAGTCATCTACAGAGATACTCAAAGAAGATTTTGGGGGTTAGTGCCTGAAATCACAGGAGGAAAAAGCAAATGCTTTTAAGAGGGTATTTGAAGAACATATCATGTTATTAAGCTTCAATTGGGAGCTGAAAAAATGAGTGTTTTAAGATGGCATAGTATCATAAAAACACAATAGATGCAACATAGCAAAGCAGGGAAGCAGCATACAGATAAGCCTTAAATAAATATTTGAATAAATATTCAGTGAATGTGAGTGGTATTAATAGGAGCAGAGGGATAAATAAGGACCAGATAATCACAGGATCTCTATGAGGAATTGGAAAGAAGTCATAGTTTAGAAATAGAATCAACAAACCTTGGGTGTACCAGATTCTAACCCATATAGCATGCCTTTCTTCTCATTACCGAATTATCCGAACACATTGCAAAGACAATTCCTTGATTTTTGCACCGGGCCCCATGCTCTTGCCTACAAACAAAATTTCCCCCCCTCTTCCACATAATCATTGTTTTGCATTAGACAGGATAATCTCCTTTAGTATACAAACATGCTGTTGTTACTTCTATCTTAAAAGCGAAATTAAAAAAAAATCCTTCTTTTGCAAGCTACTGCCCAATATCTTTGTTCCTTTTTGTTAGATTATCTTCAAACACTATGCCAGCTCATGCTGCTGTAACAACTAACAGTGGACAGCCCTTGCTCATGCCAGAAGAGTTGATGGTTTCTGCATCATGCCTTCTGTTAGCCCGTAGTCCAAAATTTGATGTGTGGTTCTATTATAACTGCCTGCCCCAGAATGCAATGGCATATAAGGAAATCTCACACCTTCTATAAATATTCTTCTTGACAGCCTAGGATGTGCACTGTGATGTGACATGACATTACTTGCTCAACAGGAGGCTTCAGTAATTTTGACACCTAGTTGTTTTTTTTTAATTGTTTAATGTTTATTTATTTCTGAGAGAGAGAGAGAGAGAATATGAATATGAGTATGTGAAGAACAGAGAGAGAGGGAAACACAGAATTTGAAGCAGGTCCCAGCCTCTGAGCTGTCAGAATAGAGCCCCGGGCAGAACTCAAACTCAGGAACCATGAAATCATGACCTGTGCTGAAATCAAGAGTTGGTAGCTTAACTGAGCTACACAGATGCCCCAATACTTAATATATTCTAGGCAATATTCTAGACGGTGGAGCTATAACAGTGAACAAAACAGATCTCTACCCTAAATGAGCTTGTATTTCAATGACTGAGATGAGCAGTAAACATCTGGAAATGTCAGTAGAAACTGATTTACTTTCCCAGAGGCAGCTCTCCACTCTAGTGCCATCAGCAGAATAGCCCTCGATTTCTATAAACTGTAGAAATGTTTTCTTTGGTATCTTGGTCACCATCCCACTATGTCCCACTAACTTTGATAAATTCAAGTGGAAGCGTTTAAAATGGTCTTACTTTCTCAGTAGGAAGCGCTGCTTCCTTCTTCCAGGGGATGGTGGAGCTCAGCCCACCAAAGAATCTCTTCTTATTTTCCAACTACTCCTCCCATAACTTCCATTTCTTTTAGAGCCTGGAGAGGTTTGGTCTGCTTTGGTCTCAAAATGAGTTTTCTCATATCTTCTCAGCTTATCATGGCCAAGTTCTTAAATATGTCACATTGGAAAATAATTATAGTTGTCACCTTTTTAAAAATAGGTTGTAACAGAGAAAGAATATGTTGGAGACATGGATGTAATTACAGTGTGTAAAAAGCAATGATTCTTAAAGAGTCCAACCACTGGAGATAAGAGTATTTTAGAAATTGTTGTGGATGTTTTCTTTCTCATTCATTGGTACTGCTATTTGCTTTTAATGGCTCGCTGATATAGCCCACAATGAATTCTGTCTGATCTACAATGTACATATCACTTTTGGGTTTGTGCACTTCGGGGCTGTACAAATCAAGGGTTTCCTCTCATCCTCCAGAACATTTAAATATTCTGCTTAACATGCATGGTGGTAAAAAATGTGCATATGCTTCTCTAAACAATAATTTATATAAAATGAATTTTTAAAGTTTGTTTATGAGAGAGAGAGAGAAAGAGAGAGTGAGTGCATGAGAGGGAGAAGGACAGAGCAAGAGGGAGAGAGAGAATCCCAAGCAGCCTCTGCATTGTCAGCACAGAGCCTGATGTGGGGCTCAATCTCATGAACTGTGAGATCATGACCTGAGCCGAAATCAAGGGTTGGATGCTTATCTCACTGAGCCACCCAGGTGCCCCTATAAAAAATGATTTCCACAATAATTTGGTATCTATAAAACATTCTACAAATGCAATATCCACATCAACTGAAGGAATATAGTACTTTGTTCAAAATTATACTACTTTTTCATCATTTCGAGAAAATGTATTATCAGGTAATCCTGCTTGTGATATGAAATTTACCATGTAGCATTCCTATCATATTTACAGTTAGGTTACACGTAGGTATAAGTATATGGTGACTTTGTTATGTCTTCTGAGCTAGTCAGGATAAACATGTAATGGTGGAATTCATATTACTTAACTGTAAGTTGCTTTCCTTATTTCAAATTTTTGTTAATCTAATAAACTAAAGGGACTGTTAAAATGTATTTGATTGTGATTTTTTATTAGCATTTCTCTAATGACTAATAATGGTGACCATATTCCCATGTCATATAACTATGCTATACAATATAGTAGCTACTAGCCATATGTGGTTATTTAAATTTAAATTTAAATTAATTAAAATAAAATGAGGGGTGCCTGGTGACCCAGCAGTTGAGTGTCTGACTATTGATTTCAGTTTAGGTCCAGGGTTGGGCTCTGTGCTGAGTATAGAGCCTGCTTGGGATTCATTCTCTCTCTCCCTCTCCTTCCCTCTCTCTCTTTCTCTCTCTCTCTCTCTCTCTCTCTCTCTCTCCCCCCCCCCCTCTCCCTCTGCCTCCTCTCCTTGCTCATGCATTCTCTCTCTCTCTAAAATAAATAAAAATAAAGTAGAGTAAAATAAAATAAAATAAAATAAGGGCACCTGGGTGGCTCAGTCAGATAAGCATCTGACTCTGGCTTAAGTCATGACCTTGTGGTTTGTAACTTTGAGCCCCACATTGGGCTCTGTGCTGATAGCTCAGAGCCTGGAGCCAGCTTCAGATTTTGTGTCTCTCTCTTTCTCTGCATCCCTCAC
>PISW01012986.1:8065-28961 GCA_004023785.1 Mungos mungo | reverse complement strand
GCACGTGCAGGCTCCCAGCCACACCGAGGGGAAGGACAGCGAGATCACACACACCTCTACCCCACCCGTGGACCATCTCCCTGGCTGTCAACATCGCCGCCAGAGTGGTGCTCGTGTTCCAGTCCGTGAACGTACACAGGCACCTGATCGGGATGCCTCATCAGCACCCCGACCGCAGTTTGCCTCGGGGCTCGCTCCCGGCCCGAGCACGCTGCGGGTCTGGACAGGCGTGCAGTGACAGGTGCCCGCTGTCAGAGCGTCCCATGGAGTAGTCTGACTGCCCCGAATCCTGTGTGCTGTCCCTCCCAGCCCCTCCCGAATCCTCTGTGCTGACTGTCCCCTGGTCCCCTCTCCTCTCTCTCCACGGTCTTGCCTTTTCCAGAAGGTGCAGACTCACACCGCGTGTGGCCTTCTCAGACTGGCTTCTGTTACCGTAATACGCATTTAGGGTCCTTCCACGTCTGCTCACGCTCGATGGCCCATTTCTACTCAGCGCCGACTAACATCCTGTTGTCTGGATGGACCACAGGTTGTTTATCTGCTCACCTGCTGAAGGGCCCCCAGCCGTCCCAGGGTTTGGGGGCCTCTGAATGAAGCTGCTATAAACCCCATGTGCAGGTTGCCATGTGGACACAAGTTTTCATCTCCTTTAGGTAAAGAGCAAGGAGTATGACTCCAACTTTATGAGAAATCCCCAAATGTCTTCCAAAGTGGCGGCCCCCTTCCACTTTCCCGTCGCCCACAGGTGAGCATCCCTGGGCCTCTGCGTCCTCACCGGCATCGGGCTGTCGATGCTCTGGATCTGGGCCATCCTAGCAGGTGTGCAGCCGGAGCGCGTCGTCTTCTTCTGCGTTTTCCAGATGACATACGACGTGGAGCATCTTTTCTATGCTCATTTGCTGTCTGTTTACCTCTTGGGTGAGTTGTCCATGACGGCCTCTGGCCCATTTTTTAACTGTGTTGTTTCCTTACTGTTGAGTTTCAGGAGTTCTTTGCATACTCTGGATAACGTGGCTTTTTTTTTTTTTTGGTAAGTTTTTTTTTTATCAATTTGAAGAAGGGGAGAGAAAGAGGGAGAGAGCATCCCAGGCAGACTCTGCACCGCCAGCACGGAGCCCGACGCGGGACTCAGACTCATGAACCGCGAGGTCCTGACCTGAGCCGAGGTCAGGAGTGGGGCGCTCAGCTGACGGAGCCCCGGGGCGCCCCTGGATAACGTGCTTTTACCAGATGTGTCTTTTGCAAATACTTTCTCCCATCTGCGGGACTTTGACACTGTTTGTCACAGAGCGAGAGTTTTTAAAAATATTTTTTATTAAAAATTTTTTTTTAATGTTTTTTATTTCTCTTTGAGAGAGAG
Organism: Mungos mungo; assembly: GCA_004023785.1. NCBI lineage: Eukaryota > Metazoa > Chordata > Mammalia > Carnivora > Herpestidae > Mungos > Mungos mungo. Next base: position 27,601 of record PISW01012986.1, on the reverse strand, counting down.
AGTGCAAGAGAGCATGAGCTGGAGAGGGACAGAGAGGGAGACACAGAATCCGAAGCAGCTCCAGGCTCTGAGCCGTCAGCACAGGGCCCGACGTGGGGCTCGAACCCACGAACCATGAGGTCATGACCTGAGCCGAAGTCGGACGCTCAACCGACTGAGCCACCAGGCGCCCCAGAGCATGAGTTTTTTAACGTCGGCGAAGCCCAGTGTACCAGCAGTTTCTTTGCTGGGATGCCTTTGAGGTCGCATCTGAAGACCATCACACACGCATGGTGTGATTCTCTGGGGTCATCTTCCAGGAGCTTCCTATGTAGTTCTGCATTTTACATTTAGGGCTGTGATGTATCTTATTTTAATTTTTTAGTTTTTTAAGTAATTTCTCCACCCAGTGTGGAGCTTGAACCCACAACCCTGAGGTGAGGAGTCGCCGGCCAGGCGCCCCTGGTCTGTGACCCCTGTGGGTGAACTGTTGTACAGCGTGTGAGGGTGTGCGCCTGCGCTCCCGCCCGGGGCTGACAGGCCGCTCCAGCCTGTTTGCTGCGCTGCCTCCGCTGCCGGGTGAGGTCAGCTGCCTATTGATGTGGCCCCTCATGTCCTTGGTGTCCCTACGGACTGATCTCCACGATTCCCCCAGGAAGACACGGTTTCTGTCTCTGCCCCCATCTTGGGCGGGGGGAGGTTGCTGGGCCCCCGCATGGCTCTTCCTGTGGTAATGACCCCGTGGGTCAAGGAGCTGACGTGAGCGTTCCACCGGTGGCCGAGGGGGGCTGTGCCGACGCACAGGACAGAGCCACACACCCCCCGGGCCTGTGGAGACGGACTCGCGCCCCCGAGCCTTCTGCGGAGAGGACCTGACGCCGGGGCAGGTGTCGGTGGCAGCTTTAGCACCCCCCCAGGGGCCTCTGACAGTCTCCGCACCCCGCTTTGCTGAGAGTACGCTTCGTTCTGCTACGCGGCCGCCCGCCCCTCGGAGGAAGGACCCGGAGAGGGTTCGGTGCCAGGACGGAGCTGCGGGCCGGGCCCTCCTGCAAGAGCAGCCCCGTCGGAGGGCGGCCAGGCTTTGACTCCGGCGCTTGTCTGGGGGCGGGAGGGACGGCGGGGGGCCAACTTCAGACTTCTGCTCTGCGGAGCCCGCGGTTTTTCTGATCTTCCGGCGCGGTCGGCGCCATGCAGGCTGCCCATCCGTCCCACCGCGGGGCGGCGCGCCCTGACCGCCGCTCAGCCTTCTGCCCGCCACGGCGCCACCCTGCGGCCACCGCGCCCCTTCTCTTCCGGAATCTGGAAGTCACCACTGAGCTCTGCACTCATTCACAAGTGTCTTTCTTCTTTTTTAGTTGTTAACTTTTTTAAATGTTTATTTGGTTTTTCAGAGAGAGACACAGTGAGTGGGGAGAGGAAGAGACAGGGAGACACAATCGGAAGCAGGCTCCAGGCTCTGAGCCGTCAGCACAGGGCCCGACGCGGGGCTCGAACCCATGAGCCGGGAGATCATGACCTGAGCCGAAGTCCAACGCTTTACAGACTGAGCCACCCAAGCGCCCCTCTTTTTTAGTAATCTTAGAAATTAGTTTATTTTTTGAGAGAGAGAGACAGGGAGAGCGAGAATCCCAAGCAGGCTCCAGGCTGCCGGCACCGAGTGTGACATGGGGCTCGAACTCACAAACTGAGTTCATGTCCTGAGCTGAAACCAAGAGTCAGAAGCTCAACTGACTGACCCACCCAGGCACCCCCTTTTTTCCCCCCCAATGTATATTTTTGAGAGAGAGACAGAGCAGGCGGGAGAGGGGCAGAGAGAGAGAGCATCCGGAGCAGGCGCCCCCGCCAGCGGCTTGCTTACTGGCTCAGCGCAGGGGGTGTCCTGCGAGCCCCCCAGGGGCCCAGGCAGGCGCCGGCTGTACACACTCACGGCCACCGTGCCCTGCACGGCCGCTTCTTCCTGGAGCCAAAGTGCACCTCCCCGCTCGGTCTGCTTGGACCCCTGGCTCTGATCCCGGGGTCGGCGAGGGGTGACGGGGGCTTCTCTCTGGAGGCAGCTCCTTGCGGGGAGGCCCCTGCGGGCTTCTCAGGCCCGGGAGCCCCTCTCTCTCCCCTCCCCCCCCACCCCCGTGGGCAGAGCACGGCCTGCTGCCGCCGGTGGCCGGGCTGGGGCTGGGGGGCGGCGGTGGGGGAGGGCGCCTCCGCTGTGCCCTTGACCCGCCGTGAACTTCGCCCTCTAACAAGATGCACCTCCGTCGGGATGGAGACTCCCGATGGCGGACACGAGGCCTTGCCGCCGCCATGGCCCCCGGGGGGTGTGCGTTACCCCAGATCCACTCACGTCCCACCTGGAAAGTGGGTTTTCTGAAACGTAACTACTGGATTATGAAGTTTCCCCGCGTCAACAAATCTTCTATAAGCGCCCAGAACTGAGCAGAAAAAGACGTTGGACGATGTACACAAACCGACGGAACGGGAAGCAGGGACTGCGCCCCGCCGCCCGCCCGCCATCGCTCCCGGCGCCCTTCCCGCGCCCTGCGCTCGGACCGGAGCCGTCCGGTTCGCGGCCCGCAGCGCCTGCGTCCCCGGGGGACCAGACCGCGGTGTCCTTCTGTGTGCGTCGTCGGGTGCTCGGTCTCCGGGTCACCTGGTGGAAGACCCCGCCCCGGGTGGGCGTAACCGGGAGAGGAGCCGCCCCTGCCGCAGGTGCGCGGCAGTCCCCGTGGTCCATCAACCGTGCTTCATGAGCCACACCCCTGGTGGCTGCTGGGTCACCTCGGGGGCTCTGTGGGTCAGGGATCCAGGCACAGCTCGGGCGGGTCCCTCACGGGCTGCGTCAGGGTGCTGGCTGGGGCCGTGCTCTTATCCCGGGGCTCGGCCGGGGAAGGGTTTGCCTCTCTGGAGGCTGCAGGATGGGGACCTTGCTGGCTGTCACCCTTGTCCCTGCGCCTCCCCAGAGGGCATCCTACAGTATCTCTAAGTTCCACATTCAGGAGCTGGGGAAATAGCCAGACGGTGGACCTGCAGAGCCGCCAGGCCCACCTGCTCCGTCCCCGACAGGCCCCGCCCTCACTCAAGACCACGCGTGTTTGGGGTCCCGGTGCTTTGGCTCAGTCCTGGCAGCTGCCCTGCCTGCGGCCCAAGTCACCTGGTAGAGGAACAGGGCTGTGCGGCAGCTTGGAGGCGGGTCACTGCCCACCGCCTGTACTTCTGTTTCTGTGATTATGCATCCAAATTCTGTGAATATGCTTGTCACGCTGGACAGTTGTGTGCTAAAGGGAACAGTGGTGACAGTTGACCCAGAAGGCCTTTTTATTTTTTTAAATTTTTTTATTGTTTAAATTTTTTTAATGTTTATGTTGAGAGAGAGACAGAGTACAAGTGGGGGAGGGGTAGAGGGAGACACAGAGTCCGAAGCAGGCTCCAGGCACTGAGCCGTCAGCACGGAGCCCGATGCGGGGCTCAGACCCATGAACTGTGAGATCATTGCCTCCTAAGCCGAAGTCTGACGCCTAACCAACTGAGCCACCTGGGTGCCCCAAATGTTTTCTTTTTAAAGTCTTTTATTTAAGTAATCTTTACAGCCGGCGTGGGGCTCGAACTCATGACCCCAGGATCAAGAGCCGCGCGCTCCCCTGACTGAGCGCCGCAGTAGCCACATCTGGCAGACGTTTACGGGGCTGGGACGGACGGTCAGATTAATGGCTGCATAGGTGACAGCTGCTGACGCCTGGGTTGAGCGGTTCCATTAACGGGAAGCCGCGTCTGGAACAGTAGGTGCGATTGAAATCCGCCTCTGATTAAGCTCAGCATCGCTGAGCCTCCCCCACAGGCTGCCCGGCCACGGCAGTAACGCAGCTGAAGAGCTGAGCTCCTCGGGTGCTGCTCATCTGTGCAGCCTCGGACGCGCGCTGTCTTTGTTTTGATTCGCTCTTGCAGTAGGAAGTTCTTGGCTCTTCCACTTGGCTTTCTTGTCCTGACAGTGATGGCCAGGATGATGATCGCAACATTTACGGCCTGCTTGCTGCGGGCGAGACCCTGTCCCAAGTACCTTGTATTTGACTAATAAATACAAAGAACAAAAACCCAAGCCCTGAGAAGCAGGAGGAGACGCTGGCGGTGTTTCCCGAGGGACATGACCGAGCGGGCCTTGGCGCTCGCCTGCCTGGCTGGAGTCTGTGAGGGACAAGCGATGTTTCAACAAGGTCACAAAAAGCCCCTCAGACTTCGGTCTGGGGACTCGGGGTGTTTATAGCTTGTCACTCTCTTTCAAGGACCTCGTAGTTCTTGAAACGTCCAAGTTCTGCTAATTGGACCTGCCGTGGGGGACGCTGGCCAGAGGGAGCGCCACAGCCCACCTCCCACCGCCGTAGGACACCCGCGCCACCCTGGGGCGGCTCCTCCCCCCAAATCCATGTTCTCGTAAGAACCTAAAGCCGTGCCAGGAAATCAAAGGAAAAAGCGGTAGATCACCCACCATGTCGCCATTCGGACCGAGGCAGTGCGGACCGTGGTGTCTGGTTTTCTGTTGTCCCCCGCCCCGGTGTGGCCCCAGGCGGCCGGCGCCACCACCCGGCTCCCTGTCTCGTTTTCGCTCCCCCGGTTCGCTCTCCATCCCTCCGCTGATCGCGGTGCCCGAGCTCACCAAGACGGACGGGAGAGCCGTGCCCGTGACAGGACGGGACGCCCCAGACCCGCTGTGCCCGTGGCTCTGTCCCCGACGTGGGCGGAGTTCCCGCTGCGCCTGTGCCTCCGAGGTCTTCTCGGTTTATCCTGAAATATCTGGGATTCGAAGGGGTTCCTGCTTCCAGCCGGGCAGCGCCGCCTTTCTGGACTCCCGCCTTCCCACTTCTCTGCGCAAAACGGCCCTGGTGCTCGGGGCTCGGCGCCTTTGTGACGCCTCTTGTCAAAAGCGGCCAGAGACGCCCGGCCCACGCCGCACCTCCTGAGCGACAAGGTCTCCGAGTGCTCCCCCCTCCTGGAGACCGGCCTCGAGCCCCCCTGCCCCCCGCCTGCCCCCGCTCAGCCCGAGGCCCAGGCCATGGTTCCCTTTGAACCTCGTCTGGACGGGCGAGGTCTTCAATAACAAGTCTCTTGGGTTTTTAAATTAAATTAAAAATTTTTAAATATTTATTTTTGAGAGAGAGAGAGAGAATGTGAGCAGGGGAGGGTCAGAGGGAGAGGGAGACACAGAATCGGAAGCAGCCCCAGGCTCTGAGTTGTCAGCACAGAGCCTGACATGGGGCTCGAGCTCACGAACTGTGAGATCATGACCTGAGCCGAAGTTGGTTGCTTAACCAACCGAGCCACCCAGGTGCCCCCAAGTTTCTCGGTTTAAAATGGCCACAGCTTACTTCCCACTCAGGCTCTGCTGCACGTCCCGGTGCGCGGAGGGGCCGTCACATCCAGAAGGTGCTCGCGCCTTCTAACCGCGTGGCGGGGCCCGCACGCCGCAGACATTTACTTCAACAGACTTTATAGTTTCCACCGTGGTTTCTCCTCTGACACATGGCTTGTTATAAAATGTGTTTCACAATTTCTGAATATATAGGTGTCTCTAGTTAATTTTTTCTTACTTGATTTTAACTTTAATTGTGGTGACAGGTGATGAGGTTGGGGGTGACGGGGTGGCTGGAGCCGACCGCCAAGAAAGAATTCTTGAAGACGCCTTTGGTGCAAAAAGGTGATTTTATCAAAGAGCCCGGACAGGACCCGTGGGCCCGGAGAGCCGCCTCCCCAGGTGTGCAGTCGGGGGTGGGGGGATAAGGAAGCTTCTGGAAGGGATTTCCACGTGCTAAAGAGGACTCCGGGCAGTGTCAGGCTGAGGTGGTTTTTCCCTCTAGCAGAGCGTTAGCCTGAGACCTCGGCACTTCCTGGGGGGGGGGGGGGGCGGCAGCTGGTCAACGGCCTTGTCCGTGTAATTTACTGAGACATTTGTGCATTTGTGCGCCGGTGGAGACTCCGTCCCCGCAGACTGTGATCTCTGTCAGCCATTTGTTTGTGACGGGGTCCCGCGGTGACAGGGTCCTGCGGTGATGGGGTCCCGCGGTGACAGAGTCCTGAGGTGACGGGGTCCCGTGGTGACGGGGTCCCATGGTGACGGTGTCCTGCAGTGATGGGGTCCCACAGTGATGGGGTCCTGCGGTGATGGGGTCCCACGGTGACAGAGCTCAGGGTGACTGGGTTGAGCGTTTTCAACACATCACCAGGCAGGGTGTTAGCTGTAATGTAGACATTTCCTGTGTCATTATTGGCTTATTGGTCTGTTGTGACAACTACTGAGAGAGAGGGGCTACAATTTCCTACTTTGATTTTATTTATTACCGTTTATTCATTTTTGAGAGAGTACGAGGGAGACACAATCCGAAGCAGCTCCAGGGTCCTCGAGCTGTCAGCACAGAGCCCGCGGGGCTCAAACTCATGAAGCTCAAGATCATGACCGGAGGGAAAGTTGGAGCTGAACTGACCGAGCCGCCCGGCGCCCCCTCCAGGGCGCCCCCCACTGTGATTTTAGGCTCATCAGTTTCCCTCGGAGTTTTACTTGGTGCATCTCAAAGCCCTGTCAGCAGATGTGGGTGTCTTTGCAAGAGCAGTACTGCCTTCTCATCTGGAATGTTCTTTAGCTCCAGTGACACTTGTGACGCTTGTTGCCTTAGACTTTACTCAGCGCTCAAAGTTGGGCTAACTTCGTATTTCCCATGGCTGCCTGACAAGTGTCCACAAACTTGGTAACGGAAGACGGCACACGTTTGTCTCCTCCGCGGGTCAGAGCAGTCTGGGTCGGCGCGGGGCGCGCGGGGTCGGCGCGGGGCGCTCGGGCCATGCCGGTCGGGCCAGCAGCAAGTCACGGATGTCACCGCTGCCCCAGGAGCCCGGGGCCTAGGCCGCTGGGTGCCACCCCCGGGTGTGTCTGACACAGAGTTTCTGTACTAATTCTTTCGTGGTTGCCTGTCCTGGAGTTTTCAAGTCCGGTGTGACCGTCCCCTGTCCTGACCTGGCACGGACCTCAGCACTTGGAACGACCGGCGCCCTCCTCCGAGCACACGCCCTTGTGCGTGTTCTACCTCCGGCGTGTTTGCGACGGCAGAGCCGTTTGGGGCACATGGACCCACACGGGGTCTCTCCGCTGACCCCGCCCCTCCCGCTGACCCCGCCCCTGCGCCCAGGCTGCCTGGCCCCTGAGTGCCCTCGCCGCTTGTTTGTCCAAAGGTGTGTTTATTTTGCCTTAATTTAAAAAAAAAAAGAAATCCCTTTGAAGGTAATAGACCATTTCCGCCCTTGAATTTGAAGAGTTTCCCTGCTGTCTTCCGTGTTCAGCCCTTTCACGGCCGCGGGCGCGAGCCTCCTGTTGGTTTTCACATTTATCCTGTTTGGGGTTCGCAACACATGTCAAAGCCGTGCCTAGATGTCTTTGTTAGTTTTGAAAAGTTTTCTTTAAATGTTGCTACCTCTTCCTGCCCCTTAGGTTTGCAGCCTGAGATATGCTAGCTCTTTCCTGTGGCCTCTGCCCCTTCCCTGCTGTCCCCCCGTGTGTCCTGTCCCCGCGCCCGTCCTGGTCTCAGCCGCGTCTCCCTCCCAGTTCCGCTTGCCCGTCCAACTCTCAACTTCAGGTTTTGTATTTTTACCTTCTTGGATTTCCGTTTGGTTCTTCATTATTGTTTATTATTATTGTTTCCAGTTCTCTGCCCGAACTTTTTTTGTTGTTTTTTAATTTACTTTGAGAGAGGGGGAGAAAGCGTGAGCAGAGAGGAAGAGCGAGGATCCCAGAGGCTCGGTCCTGTCAGCCAGAGCCCAGCTCGGGGCTGGAACCTCGAGCCGGGAAATCGTGACCTGAGTTGAAGTTGGACACTTGGTCAACTGAGCTTCCAGGAGCTCCTCTGCCCAAACTTTTTTTTTTTAATGTTTGTTTTTGAGAGGGAAAGAGAGGGAGACATAGAAGCTGAAGCAGCTCCAGGCTCTGAGCTGTGAGCACAGGGCTTGACATGGGGCTTGAACTCATGAGCCGTGAGATCATGGAGATCATGACCTGTGCCGAAGCCGGATGCTCAACCAAATGAGCCACCCAGGCGCCCCAGAGCTTTTTAATTTTAATTTGTCTTTTAATTCGGAGAACGGGTCACTCAGACATGGAGCCCATGTCCAAGGGCTCCCGACCTGCTCGATCGTGGAGGCCAGCCCCCCCCCCCCCACTCCAGGGCGGGCGTCAGGCCCAGGGGCGGCTCCTGACCCGCGTCCGGGCGGGGCTCGGGTGGGGCTGTGGCGGGGGCTTCTGTTCCCGAGAGGAACTTCATCTCCCAAAGACTGGCGCCAGGTCGGGGCAGGGCACTCACTCGCACGGAATTTCAGATCCACAACGAATCCGGTGTTCAGGGTGCGTCTCCCAGTCGCGTGCTGTCTCCGTTAGCCGAGCCTAAGCCCAGACAGGCCTGGCACCCCCGCCGCGCTGGGGTCGCGGTCTCCTTCCCGTGTCACCGACACGTCGCGCCGTCCCCGTGTCTGTCCATCTGAACGCCCTGCTCTGCCGCCAGGAGAAAAGTCCTGCGGGGTCTTCAGCTCCCTTTTCCCTTCAGCTTCGTAGACCTGGGTCCCTGACCCGCCACCTTGCCTGTCCCCGGGGGGCGGTGGGTGCTTTTCGATCTGGGCGCTCAGATGTGCTTTCTGTCGTGTTTTTAAGGTTCACCAACCCAGTTAGGGTGCGTCTGGTGCCGACGTCTTGTTCCCTGGTAAGAGTCACATCAGATTTTCGGTCTTGTCTCTGGAACTTGGAGACTAAACCTTTAGACCCTAATCATTCCCACGTTTCATCGTCTTTGCCCTTGTCCGTGCCTCCCCGTCTCCGCACAGTGTGTCCACTTTCTGGCTGCCAGGCCTCGCTCACTGGTCCGCAGGACTGCCCCCGACCTTTGACCCCTGTGCCCCTCGTCGCACCGAGTCCCTCTCCGGCTTTCCCTGTCTTTCGGTGCTTTGACGGAGGGGTCTTCGTGGCCCAGCGCCCTGAGGTCGCGCTGTGGTTGCCTTCTGGTTCTTTTCCAGGAGCATGGTTACTCGGAGGAGTCCAGAGGCCCCTGCTGAGCACTGACTAACTTTTGGGAGCTGGCAAGGGCCCCATGGGGTGTCACCACCACTGTTATCCCGTTTTGCAGAAAGAGACACGGAGGCTCAGAGAGAACCCACCCGACCTCAGGTGGGCAGGGCGCCGCGGGCCGGGGGTCCCCGTGCTCGCCCGCGGGGTGCAGAGCTTGGGCTCCCCCTCAGGGGCTCCATGGCAACCACAGGCACCTCGGGCTCTCTCCTCTGAGTCCCCATGGGCTTGGGAGACCCCAGCCTCTGCCTGGGGGGAGGAGTGCCCCGTGGGTCCTGGGGCGCATGCGCGGGGCCTTCGCCTGAGGCCCGCTTCTCACCGCTTCTCAGCCTCCTGCTAGCAGCTCCAGCCGGTCCTCCGCAGCGTGGGTCAGCCGGGTCCCAGCTGTGTCTCGGGGGGGCAGGTCAGGAGCCCGGGGTCCTGCCTCTACTCTTGCCTGTCAGTTCTCATACCCCTGCCTTTGCTCTCTGCTGGTGGATTGTTCCGGTGCGGCCCCATTTGCTGATTTTAAAGATTTTTAAGTGGTCTTTGCGCCCAACACGAGGCTCGAACTTACAACCCGGAGATCGAGTCGCTGCTCCGGGAACCTAGCCAGCCAGGGTCCCCTGTGTCTGCGGGTTTCAGAACACTTCCGTCCTCTGTTCGGGTGCACCTGCAGGTCTGGCACCTCTGGTGTTGGGGTCCTAGTGGTTGTGTGACTGCGGCTTGGGGGGGACCAGGACCTCTGTGCCCTATCTGCACCCCCAGGGCCAACCGTGGAGGAGCGAGTGGCCAGGGTCATCCAGTGTGCGCTCTGGCGGCTCCTGGCCAGGAAGGCACTGGCCGGCGGGAGCGGCGGGAGGGGAGGCCCCCGGGGGCTGGTGGGCACCGCCAGAGGCACGCTAGGCCCATGGGAGGTCCGATCCCAGGGGGAACTCTGGATGGCGGGGCCGTGACGGCCGGGCGGGCCGGTGACCTGGGGCCAGTGACTCCTCGGTCCAGGTCTACCCGCAGGCCTTCGTGGCCCTGGTGCCGACGGAGCAGGCGGCGGCGCAGCAGCGGCTGCAGGAGGCGGCCCTGAGGCCCGTGCGGTGACCACCAGTCTGCGCGCAGGTGGACGAGCTGCTGACCCGCAGGGTGCAGGCCACGAGGCAGGGGTGGCGCTGGCAGGGAGCGAGGACCCCAGCGGGAGCACGGCTGGCGGGCAGCCCCTGGCCATCCGGCTGCTGGCCGAGCGGGGCGCCAGCCCCAAGACCTAGGTGGGTGCCCGCCACCTCCCCGGGGCCTCGCTCAGGAGCCCCTTGCGCAGGGCGCCTACGGTCGGATGCCGCTGTACTGCGCGGCTTTCGGGGGGCACCGGGAGGCTGTGGAGGGGCTTCTGGAGCTCGGAGCGGACCCCCGGCTGTACGCAGAAGCCGGTAGCACCCCCAAGCAGGTGTGTGAGCGGGTGGGGAGCCCTGCCTCCTGCGGTCGGGCATTGGGGTGGGGGTGGGCCCTGGAGGTGGGGAGGCTTGAGAGGGGGGCGCCGGCCGTGTCTGCCACTGCGAGTCCACCGTGACCCGGGCAGTGGGCGCCTGCTTCTGCAAGGGGTCTGGGGACGGAGGAGGGGATGGGGGCAGGGAAAGGGACGCGGAGACCCTGTGCGGTCTTGGGAGGGAGGCCCAGAGGAGCCTCGGGTGTCTCCGTGTTTGGGGGGAGCTGCACCATGACCGTCAGGGGCCCACGGAGGGTGAGCTGGGACAGCTGGCGCCCTTTCCTCTAAACGGGAGGGTGACAGAGCCTCCGCCAGGCCACGCGGAGCACGGACACACATGTGCTGTGCTCCTCAAGGGTGTCGTCTGTCACCAGGGGGCCTCCCTGGACACCCGTGGTTAGTGTGCTGAGGTCCTGGGACCTGGGCCTCGTGGAGGCCATGCTCCAGAGCGTGGAGGCTGAGCGGCAGCAGGAGGCGCAGGCCAGGTGGTGCCCGGCTGGGGCGGGGCTGGGGGCGGCGGCAGGGAGCGCCTCTGAGCAGGCCAGCCCCCCCCCCCAGCCTGAAGCTCAGAATGCAACAGCTGACAAGGACAGCAGTGGCGCCACAAAGAGGTGAGGCGGGAGCCTGGGCGGTGCGGTGGGCAGTGGGGACAGGGGACGGGCAGGCAGTGGCCCGGAGGGACCGACCCGGTGCGGAGGGCCCGGGGCCAGCCCTGCCCGGCCCCCGGCGCAGCTGCAGCCGGCCCACTGGGCTGCCCCGGGGATCACGGAGCACGACAGGGGTGAGGGGAGGCGCCGGGGCCACACGGAGCTCGTCCTGCAGGTGGGCTTTCTCCCTCCGGGCCTGGGGTTCTGGGGCGTGTCCCCCCGGCCCCAGTGAGGGTTGTCACCTTCCGGGAGCTACTCCTGGGGTGGAGGGGGCCGCTATCCCCCCCCGCCCGGGTGTACGGGCCGCCCCGCGCCCAGGTGTAAAGCCTTGCTGAGCGGATCGTCAAGGACGAGGCGGCCCCTGTGCACAGGCTCCGGCCGGAGGCCCGGAAGGTGGAGGAGACGCTGGCCCTGCTCAGGCGGGAGCCGGAGCAGACCCGGGGCGGGGGCACCGCACAACTGCAGGACCCCACTGGGGGGGGGGGGCGGCAGCGGCGCCCGGGCTGAAGCGCCAGGTCACCCAGCTGTATGACGTACTAATGGCGGACGTGGACGACCACATCCGCACCGATGGCAGGTCAGCGGCCTGGGCTGGGTGACGGCGAGCGGAGGGTTTGGGTGGATGGCAGTGAGCTGGTGGCCGCTCCCAGGTGGCCTCCGCCGTCCTGCGCTACCAGGACACCAGCCACACGGACGCGGTGAGCCTGGAGCGCCTGCGGCCGGAGAGGACCCGGCCGGCGCTGCTGGGGGCGCTCAGGGGGGGCCGGGGGGGGGGGGCGCAGGTACGGGAAGCCGCTGGGGAGCGAGCTGGGCCGGCATCCCCAGCCACTGCCCCCAGTGCGTGCGCAGCTCCCCCGGGGGTCTGCTGTGTGCACGGCCTGGGGGAGGGCCTGGGGCTTCAGGGTCCCCCCTGGGCCCCAGCCGTGGGGTGCGGGTGGGCAGACAGGCAGAAGGTAAAACGTAGTCAACTTTATTCTTCTTAAACCACAAAATAGAGTCTTTGGTTGTACAAACGTCACTAGTTACAGTCTTGCCAAGAGGTCCCAGCTGGGGGGGGGGCAGTTAGTCAGCGGCCGGAACTCCTGAGGGGTCTCTTTAAAATGCTAACACCCAGGTTAAAAGACTCGGGTCGGTGGTGGTGCGGCCGGCAGGGCCCGGCCCGAGCCGGGGGAGGTCCCCGGGAGGCTTCTAGGAGGGCACCGGGCCCAGGCCGCGGCGCCCTGGCCGGATCGGGCGGCGGCTGCTGCACAGGGTCACCTCCTCGGGGCCTGGCGAGGGCCTGCCCAGAAGCACCACGGCCACCTCTCCGTCCTCCTCCTGTAGGCCTGGGGGGCAGAGGCAGGACAGTGAGCCGACAAGGGCCCGGGTGGCCTGGGGGGACGCCCGGGTTTCACGTGCCACTCACCGGGGCCAGGAGACGGTTCCAAGGACCTCAGCTCCTCCGCAAAATCCGGGGACTGCAATGGGGATTAGGGGTGGGTCAGGACTGCAGCCCAGGCTGCCGGCGACCGCCCCGGAGAGCTGGGGTGGGGGTCCCCGCGCCCACGGAGTAGGACGGGAGGCAGGCAGAGGGGGCGGGCAGAGGGGCAGGCCCGGTGCGCAGGCGGCAGGAGCCGCGGCAGGGCCTGTACCTGCAGCTCATACACAGGCCGGGAAGAAGGGAGGGCTGCAAACAGCCTGTAGTCAAACTTCCTCCCAGACAAGGCCTTGAAAGGACAGCGTGAGGAGAAAGGCAGAGAGCGTGAAAAGGGTGAGGCGGGAGGGGGGGTCTGGGGAGGGGTACAGGACAGGCATCGACCGTCGGCTCCTCACCAGGCGTCCGGGGGAGGTGCTGGTCTGGGGGCTGAGATCTGGGGGGTGGACAAGAATGGGCGTTGGGGGAGGTGTGGGCTGCAGGGCAGGCCGCCGCCTCCCCCGCGGGGACACAGACCTTCCAAGGGGGTGGGCGACGGGGTGGGTGCCGGCGAGGGGGTCTCCGCCAGCCTCTCCAGGGGCCCACGCCTGCCCCGGCCGTCCTGGGACTTGCTGAGGACCATCTGTGCACGGAGGGCATCCTGTTCCAGGGACTTCATCCTGAGAGCAGACGGAGGGCGGGGCTGGGCGCTCAGTGTGCCAGTGCGGGCAGCAGGGCAGCAGGGGCGGGGCGGGGCGGGGCGGGCCTCCCGGGCCGCCGAGGCCTCACCTGGCTGCCCTCCACAGCGCGCGCTTCTCGGCCTCCAGGGCACGGCGCTCGGCAGGAGACAGAGCCCGGTCGGGCGCGGGCAGCTCGGGGCTCTGGACGCGGAGCCGCTCCTGATGGCGCCGCTCCGCTTTGGCTGTGCGCACCGGGGCGCTGCCTCCCGGAGGCTGGGGGGCCGAGGGGCCGAGCCTGGGACAGGAGACGGGACAGGAGGGCCAGCTGGGTGGGGTGCTGGGGGCACGGGGCGCCCGGGGACCCGCTGGGTGCTGCCCCCTCACCCTGTGGTGGGGCCGGCCCGGAGTGGTGTCTCCTCTGGCCCCTCCTCATCGGGGGCCTCCCCGTCCAGGTCCAGGGGGAGCCCGGAGTCCTCTGCCTCCCGCATCATCTGTGCCCTCTTCTGCTGGAGCTTTCGGGCTGGGGGACCGGGGTTGGGGGGAGATGACGGGTCAGGGTCTGACCCGGGCCCCTCCCCCGCCCTCTCCGTCCGCCCATCTGGCTGCTCACCTTCCTCCTCCTGCATCTTGCGCAGGTCGTCAGCACCCACCAGTGACACACGCTTGGGGGGACCCTCAGCTTGGGGCAGCCGCACCTCCAGTTCAAAGTACTTCTGCCGTTCGCGGAAAGAGAGCTGCTCCGGGGAGGCCGCGGGCCCAGATGTGGGGGGCTGGGGAGAGTGGGTCCTGAGGCCCAGCCCCTCTGGGAGCGCACCCCGCAAGCAGAGGTAGCAGAAGGGCGGGCCACCTGTGTGTACCTGGGCGGGGGCGTCCTGCGGCGGGTGTGGGCCGGGCACGGCGGCAAAGGTCCTGTAGGCTTGCTTCACGTTGGTGGGCAGTGCGTCGGGGGAGGGCGGGGAGGGGGGCTGAGGGGCGGGGCACATGTGAGCGGAGCAGTCAGCTGCCACCGGCTGTCCCCGCCAGCTGCCTGAGACATCCACACTCCAGGGGGGAGAGCGCTCACAGAGCGGGGCTCACCTCCACCCCTGGGGGGCGTGGGGCCCCCAGCCGGGCCTCAGCCGCTTTTGGCAGCAGAGGGAGGGACGGGGTTCAGGTAAGGGGGGGACTGGTGCAGGAAAGAGACACAGAGCCAAGGTGAGTGGTTGGGGTGGGGGGGCGCCCAGGGGCGTGGGGCCAGAACTTACCTGTCTGCCGTCTGCTGGGAAGGGGCAGAGGCCGGGAGCTGGCCTCAGAGTTGGCACTGCCGGTGCCCCCAGCCCCCCGCTGCCCTCCCCTGCAGCCTCACAGATAAGAGAAGGGGTGAAGGGGAGGCAGCCCTGCCCCAGGGGCCACGGGGAGCCCCCAGCCCCATCGCCAACCACCTGCGCCCAGGGAGGCGCTGGCGGGCTGTGCCCTCAGTCAGGAGTGGCAGCTGGGGGGAGGTGCTGGCCCCTGCCCCCCACCTGCTAGGCACTCACCTGCTGGCCGCTGGGGGAGGGGGAGCAGGGGGCCTCGGCCGCCTTCCCTCCGGCCGGTCCAGACAAGACCTGCAGGTGTCAGGCTAGAGTTGACTGTCAGGCAGGGAGGAGGCCTCACAGGGGGTGGCGTGCTTGCCAGAAGCTGGTCCTTAGCTCCCGGCCTGACCCCGGTCCAGGGGGTACCCCCAGGTGGATGGGAACACCTGCTTGGCCAGGACGAAGGGCCTCCCCCCCAGCCAAGGGCACAGCCCAGAGCCCCCCAGGATCCCCTCTGCACCCCACAGAGCCAGGAGGCCAGAAGGGAGCCTCTGCCTGCAGTGGGGCCGCTGCTCCCCGCCCTGTGTTCTCTGAAGGGGCTCTGACCCGCCACCCCACGGCCGTGCCTTGTTCTGGTCCGACCGGAACCCCACGCCTGCTGGGGCTTCCCGCTCGGCTCTCAGCTGTTCCTGGCACAGGGAAGGTCGACACTGTAGGCCCGAGACCCCCACTGCTCAGCCATTTTGGCACCTCCAGAGGGTGGCAGCTGCTGGGGCGGGGGGGCTGCCTCTATCTCGTGGGGGAGGGACGAGGGCCAAATGTCCATCCCGCCCAACACGGCTGTCAGCACTGGGCCACTTCCCCCCAGCCCGGCCTCCGTCATGGCTTCTCGAAGCTGCTCCAGGCTGTCCTCCCCAATGGCGGACCCCTGGTGGCTCTGGAGGCCTCCAGCTGCCTCTGCTCCCCTGTCCCCAGCCCTCAGGCTGGGCCGGGCTCCTCTTCAGTGGATCTGAAGGGAGGGGGCTTCCTGGGATCCAGACCCCAAACCCTGCACCTCCGCCTCGGGTGCCCCTGTGGCCCTGCCTGAAATACAATCCTCCAGGGCCGCGGCGGGGGGGGGGGGGCTGATCAGGGCGGACGGGGCTGAGTGGGGAGGCAAGAGAGCAGGCCGGGCTGTGACCTGGACACTGACCGTCTGTGTGCTGCCAGCGCCGGGTGTGGCGGCCAGGGCTCGGTGGTTCAGCCTTGGGCCCTCTGGGCTCCGACCCTGGGGGCAGAGTAGACAGTGGTGTGAAAGGCTGCTGCCAGGGGAAGGGAGGGCCTGGTGGGCGTCTGGGCCACCGCCTACTGGCCCCCCGTGAGGCATCCACCCTGCGCCCTGGGGCCCAAGTGCGAAGAGAAGACACTCACCACGGCTTCCGGTCCCCACTGTGGGGTCTGTCCCGGTAGCTCCTTGTCCTGAGAGCAGAGAGGACACCGGTCAGTGACTGCCATCCTCAGGCTCGAGCCCACTCTGCCCTGGGGCTGAGCTGCAGGTGGCTCTGACCTTGCCTGAGCCCTCGGGGCTCAGCTCCCGGTCGATGGAGGAGATGCTCTCCAGGCTGTTCCGGCGGCTGATTCCTGCCGCGAAGGGGTTGGCGATGACGCCTGGGGACACCTGAGGAGAGGCGCGGTCTAAGGGCAGGACCCAGGTCTCAGGGTCCCCTCGAGGTAGGCTGGGCCTGCCAGGGACCCACCCAGTTGAGGCGCCGCTATGGTGGGGAGCCCTGGGACCCAGGACACTGTGTGTCACCGCATCTGTCCCCGGTCATGGATGCACATTGCAGGGACCAGAGGCTGTTCCGACACGTGGCAGGAGGCGGGGGTGCTGTCTACACTCAGGCCAGGGAGGAGTGGGGCTGGGACGGGGGGACACTGAGCCGGGGTGCCTGGCGGCAAAAAGCCCTGCTCCGACGCACAGGCTGCTTCTGGAATCTGCAGTGCGAGTGGCCAGAAAGAATTCTGGAACAAATGATACCATGCAGGAGGCAGCCCAGCAGCTCAGGGCTGGGGGGCGTCACCGTCTGCTGCCGGGTGCTGGCTGGCGGGGCGGTGGGAGGAAGGAGGGCAAGAGCGTGTGTCTGGCAGAAACAGAAACACGGGGATGGCTTGCTCCAACCGCACGAGAGACAAGGAGAGCTCAGCCGGGAGCAGCAGCAGGGACGGGGAGGGGGGTGCACAGAGACACCCCTCAGTTCACGGCCCCCACTGACGGGGGTGGCTGTCAGCATGGGCCAAACACCCGCCCGGCTGCAGCCGGCTCTTAGAAAGGGGTGAGTGAGGGGAGGGCAGAGAGGTGCCAGCCACACGGAGCGCGAGGACAGGGGGAGCACACAGCAGAGAAGAGGGGGCTCAAGGATGGGAGCTCCCAACAGGGAGAGGGACGCAGTCTCGACCAACGACCAACGGAGCCATTCACGAGGCAGGTGCGACAGTACAAACCGGCGCTGGCCGGGCGAGTGGCTGGTGGGGGGAGCGGAGGCCGCCAGGGACCGCCTGGCTAGGGCTCTGCATCTTACAGAAGCCCAAGGTGTAGGAAGAGATGCGAAGGAGCCCAGCTTCTCAACTTCCGGAAGGCGGCAGCCGGAGGCCCCAGGCAGGCCCGAGAGAAGCGGGCCTCAGGCCGGTGAGCTCAGTCTCACACGGCGACCGAGCAGAAAGCACAGCAGCCAGGCCTCCGGGTCCCTCCCGGCCGAGGAGGCCACATGCACAGGGAGGGGCCACCTGCGAGGCCACTGGGGTGCGGAGGACACGTGAACACGAGCCTTTCCACAGAGAGAGACACGGAGGTCACTGTGCACACGCTCCCACGCGAAAGCCCGGCCGCCGAGCACTGCGGCCACGGGCACACCCGGGGCCCAGATCTTGGCTCCGAAGTACCACTTTCCACTAAAAGGGGCCAGCGCTCCTTGGAGAAACCTGCCGCAGAGCCCGGCGGGAGCCTGAGGCAGGCCCGGGACGTCCAGCTCGCTGTCCCAGAAGCCAGGGTGCTCAAAGGAAGACGGGCCCCGTTGGAGGGGCTGGCGGGAGGCTCCTTCCAGCGGCCAGGTCTGGGGCTGCCGGAGCGCGGAGCCAGCAGCCACAGCGACAGACCGTCGCCCCTGAAAAACCGCGGAGGCCAGTGAGTCTGGACCGCCGCTGGCGGGGCCATCGAACTGCAGAGAAGGGACAGCCGCTCCTGGCGGCACAAAGCCGAGAAAGGAGGAGGAGCGTCCTCACGGGCAACGGCCGCGCACAGAGGCGGCCACGCAACACTCCCAGCGTCCCCGCACAGGACACTGCGTTCGAAGGGGAGTCACTCCGCAGTGAGGACGCCTGAGGACAGCACTGTGGGGACAGCGGGTGGTGGGACAGACGGCCGTCCGTGAGCCCCGTCCGGAGGCTCAGGACACAGTGCTGGCCCTGCGGAGAGCGGCCGTGGGCCGCGGCGCACAAGGCCAGGGTCAGGGAGGCCCGGGAGCCGCGCCCCCGCGCCGAGCCCTCTGCCAGGAAGGACATGTGGGACAGCGGGGCAGGTGCGCTGGGCTCGGAGGGAGTCTGTGGCTTATTCTTGCCGCTCTTTTCCAAATTGAAAATCATTTTATGGATCCGTTTGTATTTTCCAAACCGAACTCCTGGCAGGCTAGCCCTGGACTGACCCGCGCGTTGGCCCGTAGGGACAGAGCTCACACTCAAGTGCCGTGTGTGGCTGTGGCTTTGGGGCCGTGTCCTAAGACTCCCACTAGCACAAAATGCCTTTTTGAAAACCACCCCAACAACCGAAGACCAGGAAGCCCGACCGCGCGCCCGGCCGCGGCGCGTCGGCTACGCGCTCCAGCGAGTGGGCCGTAGGCCCTCGGGGGTCTCAGCCCGCTCTCAACAGCCGTGGTGTTGGAGCAACGTGGGGGCCGTGCCCCGGAGCTTTCAACCGTAATGATGATGCCATAAAAAGTTTCCGTAGAAGAAAAAGACTAATAAGCCCACAAGTGAGAACCCCGCCATCTTAGTTACGAGTTATTTACGGTGCAGGGGGCGCCTGGGGGGCTCAGTCAGGGATCTGACTCTTGGTTTTGGCTCAGGGCACGGTCTTCTGGTCAGTGGGTTCGAGCCCCATGTCGGGCTCTGGCTGACAGGGTGGAGCCTGTCTGGGATTCTCTGTCCCTCCCCTGCACTTGCTCTCTAGCTCAAAAAACGTAAGCATTAAAAAAAAAAAACCACCACAGCACAGTGGCACCTGGCCGGCGAGTCATGAGTTCAAGCCCCATGTTCGGCGTGGAGCCTACGTAAAAACATAAAGAAGAGTGCAAACTCGTGACTTTCCTCTTTCAAGAAATGTGCTGCAGAGGCCGGGAAGCGAGCGGTGAGTCCGCAGCGGAGGTGTGTGCGCGCGTGTGCGCACGCAGCACCACTCATGGCTGGGAGGTGCCAGGGCCCTCGTGGAAATGGCCGATTCCAGGCCTGGGACAGGAAATCCCCGGACACCTGGTCACGCAGGAGTGCAAGGAAGCTATCAAATGACAGGCATCACACCAGACAGGAGCCACATGTCCAACGAGGGGACAGCACGAGCACAAAACCATGGGTTCAAAGCCATCAAGGACACAGAGGCCCGTGGATTCACAGTGTCGCTAAAAACAGAGACAGCTCAGTGGTGGTCCCTGGAGTTCCGGGCGCCCCTCACGCGGAGACCGAGGGAGGAAGGAAAGGGAACTGTGGCTGGAGCCTGAGCGTGGCCCCCTGGGAAGGCCAGGAGGAGACGCACTGGCCAGTGTGAGCCGGAGGACAGGAGGACAGGCCCTCCGTCAAGGAGGGAAGGGCCGTGGGTGGACGGCCGGACGCGGGAGTGGACGGGACAGTGGGCGCGAGCTGGGCCATCTCCGAGGCCCGATGCTCCCCGGAGCCCTACGGGCGGCCGGCTCCTGCCCAAGGCCCCACCGTGATAAGGGCTGCGCCCCGGGCCCCGCCTCCACCAAGCTGCCCAGGCGCTCGGCGGGGGGGGGGGGGGGGGGGGGG
>PISW01012985.1:16958-28985 GCA_004023785.1 Mungos mungo | reverse complement strand
TTGTAATTTTAGCTATTGAGGGTGAAGCCCCTTTATTGGCCATTGATTACATATGTGTAACACTTTCTGGAGGACAGAGTCCAAAATTTGCAGCCTAACCCCAAGATGATATCTTCCTTGACCCCAGTGGTCCTCAAATGAGACAGCTACCCCCACCTAAGAGGGGATATTTGACACTGTCTGAAGACAATGTTGGTTGTCACGCCTGTCATACCAGTTGGTGGACAGTGGGTGGATGTCAGAGATGCTGATGGATATTCTATCCTGCAAAGGACAGCTTCCCACAAGCAAGCATTCTCTAGTCCATAATGTCAGTAATGCTTAGGTTGAGGAACCATGGTTATCCTTTAGTACTGCATTCCTGTCTTCTATCAAGCATGCTACTTCCACATGATGCCGTGTAGGTAGGGCCAGTGAATCTTGTGATCATGTGCCTGTTGTTTGACTTCATGGGGTGGTATGTCATACAGCGATCCCATATTAGTTGGTCAGTTATTCCCTAAGCATAAGGATGGTGGTGCAGGCAGAGGCTCTTCAGGAAAGGAGGTCCAACCCACATCCAGGAATGAAATCAATCACAGAAAGGACAAATATGAAGGAATTGAATGATTAATTTGTTACTTGTTGCTGGTTATTTTTCTTAGAAGATGGTGCCTTATTTTCAATTTTTATTTTTATAATGTTTACTTGTTTTAGAGAGAGAGAGAAAGAGAGACACAGTGCAAGTACGAGAGATGTAGAGAGAGAGGGAGACACAGATTCCAAAGCAGGCTCTACCCTCTGAACTGTTAGCACAGATTCCTATACACGGTTCAAAAGTGGGGACCATGAGATCCTGACCTGAGCTCAAGTCAGACACTTAACCGACTGAACCTGCCAGGTACTCTGAGTATGGTGCCTTATTGACAGGTTAGCATTGCTCTCTTGTTGAGTCAGTATACTTAGTAGCTCCGTGGTTTTCCCAGCCTTTGTATGAAAGCGTCTGTATTTTGTGGCTTATGTAGAGCCTCCATCCCTACCACTGTCTTCATGGTACTTTGTGTAAGCACTAAGGTGAAGGAAACCAGAATCGCCTGACTTGTCCTGCATGACTCATTCGTTGTATCTGACTGTTGAATGCCTCCACTGTGAAGGATCCTCTCTGAGATGGGCATTGATTTGAGACCCAGAGATTTGCATACATAGGTCTGTCCATTTGCTGCCTCTTCAAACTTCTTTGAGTCTGGTTTTCCTAAATGGGTCCTTTTGGGTCCCTGACCAACCAGTGAAACTTTTTGCATCTGTCATTAGTCATGCATATCCTTATCTTGTGTAGCAGGCCATTTCTTCTACCATATAAAAGGAGACAACTAAGTATATTGCTCTGACCATTTTGCTTTGTGAAAATTTCCTCACCCTCTACTTTATAGCCACCTGCAACTGAGGCTATAGTGCAACAATAGCACATTTTTTTTTTGCAGTAGTATATATTCAGGGGACCCATTTGTGAATAAAGCCTGAGGTCCCATTCCTTCTTTGTCAGCTGATTTATGAAAGCTCACTTGCAATATGAAGTCATAGGTGTGAATTAAGCAAGAGGAGTTGGTGTAGTAAAAATAGACCTATATCTTAAGGAAATGCTTCTTAGTGTGCCACATAATTTGCAATTCTCTCTAGTGACATCAAACCTAATATGAAGTAAAATTAACATGGGTGAGAGAAATTTGGCTAATAATTAACTTGAATACTACTAAAAAAATTGGCACTTGTTCATGTTCATAAAATTTCACAAAATATTTCATTAAGAATCATTAATTCTTATTCCTTTTTCTTATATAATTAAGAAAGATGAATGGAACCATCTTTTCATTGTTTAAGCGCCATAGATGAGAATCATATCTAAAATTATTAACATTTCAAACCTAATGTTGAAGCTGGCTTGGATAAAATTCCAAATGGTTTATATTTTCTTCCAATTAATAGTTTTTAGGCAGTTGATCAGTCATTTTATTTGTTTCTAATGTGAAGTAGAATAAAGACTTCTACATATTTTCCAGTACCCCGAATTTCTGCCTTTCAAGCTCAAGAATTATTTTCAATCTAAGTTCTTTTATGAAGTAAAATCCAATTATTGTTTCACACCACTTTGTGGAACAAATGACTTCTTAAAGGCTGTAAATTAAAATCCTTAAATTACATTTTATATTATGATTTTTTAAAAAGTATATTTATCCGAGAGAGACGGGGACAGTGCTAGCGCACTTCCAGCATAGAACCCATGGGGGCTTGAACTCATGGACTGTGAGATTCTGAACTGAGCCTAAACCAAGAGTCACATGCTTAACTGACTGTGCTACCCAGACTCCCCTATTATGATATTTTTAAATTATGTTTTAGAGAATTGCATTAAAAAATGGCAACAGAACAAAATAATAGTCATAATTAAAGAAATAATGTTAATCAAATATTTTATGGAAGTAAATCATTTTAAAACTTTATTCATTTATTTGTTACTTTCCAGAATTAGGATGAGCACTGAGTAATCTAAAGATGTTGAATTGCTGTATTGTATACCTCAAATTATTTAACACTGTATGTTATCTACATAGAATTAAAATCAAAAACTTAATTAAAAGCATTGAAAAAAGAGTAGACAAGAAAAAGTAAAGTTGTGTTAACCTTATAATTGAACATAGACATGTTTACATAAATCAAAAGGCTAAACACAGGAAGATATTGATGGATCACTACTATACTGGTTTGTCTTTGTAATTAACTCACTGAGAAAGGTCACTAATATATTGAGAAATAAATTCTATCATAATTAACATACAGTGTTACATTTGTTTCAGGTGTCAATATAGTGGTTCAAAAATTCTATACATTACTCAGTGCTCATCATGATAAGTGTACTATAATCCCTTTCACCTAATCCCTCAACCTACCTCCCCATTCCCAACCACCAGTTTGTTCTTCATTATATAAGGATTTTTTTTTTTTTGGCTCTTCCTCATTTCATTTGTTTTGTTTCCTAAATTCTACCTATGAGTTAAATAAATGCTATTTGTCTTTCTCTTTCTGACTTTTTATACTGAGCATTAGATTCATCATTGTTATTGCAAATTGCAAGATTTCATTCTTCTTTTGGCTTAGCAATAGTCCATTGTATCTTCTTTATCTTCCGTATGTTCTTTATCCATTCATCTCTGTATGGATATTAGATTGCTGTTATCCCTTGTCTATTGTAAGTAATGCTGCAATGGACCTAGAGGTGCCTATATCTTCTCAAATTAGCATGTTAGTGGAATTCCTGATCATATGATAATTCTATATTTGATTTCAGAGGAACCTCCATACTATTTTGTATGGTGACTGTGTCAGTTTGCATTCCCACCAACAGTGCATTAGGATTCTTTATCTCCACATCCTTGCCAGTGCTATTTTCTTGTGTTTTTGATGTTAGCCATTCTGACAAGTGTGAAGTTAATGGAAATAGTTTTAAGGATGCTTATGGCATTAAAATAAGTTACACACACATCCCCAAAGGCAAGGAAATCAAGAACCAAAATAAACTATTGGGACCTCATCAAGATTAAAAACTTCTGCACTGCAAAGGAAACAATCAAGAAAACTAATAGGCAACAGACAGAATGGGAAATGATAGTAGCAGAGGACATATCAGATAAAGGGCTAGTATCCAAAATCTACAAGCAACTCCACAAGCTCCATACCCGAAAAACAAATAATCCACTGAAGAAATGGGCAGAAGACCTAAACAGACACTTCTCCAAAGTGGACATCTCGATAGCCAACAGGCACATGAAACGATGCTCAGCATCACTCATCGTCAGGGGAATACAAATCAAAACCATAGTGAGATACCACCTCACACTGATCAGAGTGGCTAAAATGAACAAATCAAGAGACTATAGATGCTAGTGAGGATGTGGAGAAAGGGGCACCCTCCTACACTGTTGGTGGGAATGTAAACTGTTACAGCCACTCTGGAAAACAGTGTGGAGGTTCCTCACAAAACTAACAATAGAACACCCCTATTATTCAGCAATAGAGATTTCCCCAAGGGATATAGAAGTGCTGATGCATAGGAGCACATGTGCCCCAATGTTCATAACAGCACTTTCTACAATAGCCAAATCATGGAAAAGCCTAAGTGTCCATCAGCTGATGAATGGATCAAGAAGATGTGATTTATCTATACAATAGAATACTACATGGCAATGAGAAAGAATGGAATCTGGCCATTTGTAGCAAAGTGGATGGACCTTGAGGGTTTCATGCTAAGCGAAATAAGTCAGGTGGAGAAGGACAGATATATTATGTTTTCACTCACAGGTCTAAGAGGAGAAACCTAACAGAGACCATGGGGACGGGAAGGGGGAAAAAGAGTTAGGGAGCCGGAGGGAGGCAAATCATGAGAGACTCTTGAACACTGAAAACAAAATGAGGGTTGAAGGGGGAGGGAGAAGGGGGGTGATGGGCATGGAGGAGAGTGCTTGTGAGGAAGAGCACTGGGTGTTACATAGAAACCAACTTGACAATAAAGTATAAATAAAATAAAATAAGTTACACAGTGCTAAAATTAAACCACACATGGTACCAGAAACTGTACTTTATCTAGATTTACCCTAAGCTGAGTTATGACTTGACTAAAAATGTCCTGGACTTTATGTTTAGCTCTTATCTTTACTGCCTTCTAGGTAGCTAATTCCTAATCCTTGTATTGTGCCCTCTGAAAAATCATAAATAGCCAACCAAAACTATTAGTATGTTTCCTTAAAGACACATACTGCACTTTGACTTCCTTCATATTTGCATCTTAATCAGTCAGTAAGTCTCAGTAGAGATTTAATGGCTTATATTGTTAGTGCCCAAAGCAATCTGTGATCTCTGTTACATATGTATCAGTTGTTTCAACTCAGTAATGCAAAATAGACCTTTGTCTCATTTTTAGAAATTGAATTACATGTAGAAGGATCAATGGGCATAGATACTAAAATTTCACTCACTTGATATTAACTTCAAAACACACTTGAATCCACTTGCTAAAACACATTCTTAAATGTGACTACTGCATTTTGTGGTGAGAAGTGTTTACAATGAAAATGGGTTTTCATTATAATAATTTTTTTTAAATTCAGCTTCGCGAGTTTTCAGACAAAGATCACTCATATTTTGTTAAGGGAAGTTACACTTCAGTGATGGAATTTGACTCTGATTTATAATTTCTGAATACTGTTTTCAGTGCCAAAGATTTTCCTCAGAGCATTCTTTATCTCCTTGTTCCTGAGGCTATAAATTAGAGGGTTACAGAGGGGTGTTATCACAGAATAAAACAGAGTAATAATTTTCTGCATTTTCACTGGGTGTCCTGATCCAGGACTAACATACATCCCCATAATAGGGCCAAAAAACAGGATCACCACTGCTAGATGAGAAGCACAGGTAGAGAAAGCCTTGCGTTTGCCTGTTGCTGAGGGCATTCTTAGTACGGCCACAATCACCAGAGCATAGGAACAAAGAACAAAGAGAAAAGTTCCAATCATAAAAATAGCATTGAAGGTAGAATAAATGAACTGTGTCATGGTGTCTTCAGAACAGGACAGCATCATCAATGGGACGGGATCACACATGAAGTGGTTGATGGTATTTGGGCCACAGTAGGGTAGTTGTGCAATGAGAACAACTGGGGTTAGGAAGAGAATGAACCCGCATGACCAGCCAAAGATGGCAAGGCCAGTGTACAGCTGTTTCGTCATGATGCATGGGTAATGCAGAGGGCGACAGATGGCAAGGTACCTGTCAAAGGCCATGATGCAAAGGAAGAAGCCCTCATCACACCCGAAAGAGAAGAAGAAGTAGAACTGTGCAAAGCAGTTCACAAAGGAAATGGACTTGCTTGTGGACAGAAAGTTGGCCAACATGTTAGGGACGGTCGTGGTGACGTAACATATTTCCAGGAGAGAGAAATTGCCCAAGAAGATGTACATGGGAGTGTGAAGACGCTGGTCCCACCTCACTGCACAGACAATGGCTGTGTTCCCCATGAGGGTCAGGGTGTAGACGACTGAGAAGAGCCCGAAGTAGAGGAGCTGCATCTGTGGGCTTGAGGGAAAGCCCATGAGGATAAAGTGGCTAACGGAGTTGGTGGTTTCTGTGCCGGACACATTCATTGGTCTGCAGGACATGGAGATGACTTGGTTATTGCTGGAGTATCTTACTGGAGTATGCTCATTCTCCCTGGAAACACTTAATTTCTTTATTTTTTATTTCTTAAAAGAGTAAACAGACTTTTGCTTAAACAACAAAACTGTGACTTCTATGACCTAGTCCCTGAACTTATATTATTTAAAAACTCACAGTAATCGAAAAGAAGGAAAACATGAATTTGAGACAAACTTTTTATTTCTAAATATGCTAGACTAGAAACCAGGCATGCAGTCTGGTGAATCTGATAAAATATCCATTATTAGTTTTCTTTTTCATATGTTTACCTGCACTATTCATACTACTTTTCTGTTTTTGTATCTTTCAACAGTCTGTGTGTACTTAATTTTTATTATTTAAAACAGATTTAATAAAAAACTAAATCAGGAAGGATACTTTAAGAATCTAAGTGTGGTGCCATAACAGGACACAAACTAACATTCATGTTCATTTTCAGTTCCTCCAGGTTGCTCGTAGTGGTTTAAAGTAACCTGAGAAAACCTTCAATCATTTCAGGATTTATTTATTTATATTTTGATACTTTAGTATACATACCAGTATAAAATTTAGTATAAATTTCTTCCTTTACTTTTTAGGCGACTGAATGCACCATAGAGTGTGATAAAGAGTCCTATGCCTTGGTCTCTAAATTGCTCTTGCTAAATATTTGATGTACTTGTGTGCATCTATGAACCAGATATGCCTGTAGTGGCAGTTGGCTTGAGGGAAAGCAGCTAGTTTGAGTACTGTGACCAATTTCATTGTGCCTATACTTGTGCCCGTGGTCAAGTGGCTGTAAGAAAAATAGAAAAATAGGTTTTATGTTTGTGTGAGGATTTCCATATTCTTTTTTTGCCCCCCTCCCGCCCCTTTTCCACATATTTTTTTTCCCTCTCTTTTAGACAGAACTTTGGTATCTTTTTACAACTCACTAAGCCCCATCCAGGCCTTTCATATCTGGGCAAATCTGAAACAATGAGGTCACTTTTCTATGTGGCTACTTCCATCCCAAGTAGTTATCATTAAATCAAAATTCAATTCTCCTGTTTCCTCAGTACCTTTACTCTGACCTTTTACATTAGCAAAGTAATACATTCAAAAATATTTATTAAACTTCTTCATTGTATTATCTTTTAAGTGCTGAAGAAACGGCTGTGGTATGACAGATATTGCACTCTTGGAACTTATAATCAAGAGATTAACAAACTTTTAATACATTTTTTGCTGAATTTTTATTTGTTTTCTCCTCCTGGAAATATTTTTGCATTTTATGAGGAATAGTTTAATAAATCAGAGAAGATTTTTCAACGTAGAAATCCAAGACTCTGAGTCAGGGAAATCCTGGACTTACTGTGTAAAAAGTCAGACCACATAGATGGCTGACTCTTCTGTTTGACCATTGAGATGGCATCTAGATTGGAAGGACTACTATTTATAGATTCTCTTGGCCCTGAAATTGTATAAATGGTTGTAGAAGGTCAGGTCAGCCAAATCTTTGGCTCTGTTGGTTTTCTAAAACACTTTATTAATGTTTTTAAAGAAAGAATTCACTTATTCGCACAGAGCTTTTGAGAAATAATATGCCTGAATTCCATTTTGAAAGTTTTTTTTATTATTATTATTGAAGTATAGTTGACATACAGTGTTATATTAGTTTCAGGTGTACAACATAGTGATTTGACAATTTTGTACATGTTGCAGTGCTTACCACAGTAAGTGTAGTTACCGTCTGTTATCAACATATTATTACAATATTATGACTATATTTTCTGTGTTATCATTTTTTATATGGCAGTGGATTGTCCTTTTGTCCTTCAGACACTCCTGTGGTTCTGTTTAGGACTCTAGTGTTGTCATCTCAGTTGAATTATTCAGAGGTAGGTCATTGGCAAAGGATTTGTTTCAAATCATTATTGACACTTACCCTTCTTATTTTAGAATGTTTCCTGGAAATAGTAATTGTCCAGTGAGTTTGGGGTACGTCCTGTATGAATAACAAAAATACCAATAAAAACTCAACATGCTGGAAACTTTTGTCACTTCAAAAAGAATCCCCATTAAGCCAGGGCTTATTAATGTAATAGAACTGAAAAGTAATATGTGGGCTTGGGAAAGAAGATATCACTGGAAAGAGAAACTTACTGTATTTACTCACCAGGTAACAAAAATCATCAAAATAAATCCTTCTCCAGCAATTGTCAGTTGATATGCATCTTCACGTAAAATCCTAAGCCTCTTGTATATATCTCTTATTTATCTTTTAGAGTGATACACAGTGAAAAATATTCTCCAGAATACAGGGAAATAAGGAAGTTAATATTTTTGGGGTTTATTTATTTGTCAGCATTTCATTCTAATGAAATATTTTCAGCTTTTTCAAAGATAAGAAACAATTTCTTATGAAATTATTTTTGCAAAAAAATTGAGTACATGTGGCTCACATGTTATAAATTTCCACTTACTCCTTGAATGAATGCTGAGAATAAGGTCAGAGACCAGACATAAACTATTACTCCATGGAGCAACAGGAATGTGAAGGACTTCCAAGAAATTGGATGATCCAGTTTGTGATCTCCCATGGATTGCAAAAAGTGAACCCTACAAGATATTTTTTCTCTAGTTTCAAAGGACATAGTTATGGTAAAAATGAAAGCCAAGATGAATGTATTATATATGTCTCCTTTCTTGCTTCATGACCTTTTGGGATTTGAGATTTATCCTCTTGATGATTTGATAGTATTTGTTCAAAAGAGGAGATAATATTTGAATTTTCACTTGTTTATAATTAAACACCAGGTCTTGGTATTCTACAAGGAATAGTGAAGATACAGAAGTTAATTCTATCTTTCCTTTTTTCCTCTAGTAGTCATGTACTGTTGAAGGTTTTTGGGGAATAATTAGTCATAATAGGGATTGTCATAATAGCTGCAATAGGACCCTTATTGGAATCCCTTTGTCTATTTTGAAGAAGAAGAAATCGTTCTTTGACCATCAGATGTCTGTACTTAGGTAGTTTGTTAGAGATATCTGAGTCACATTTTATGTAGAGCAGAAAGAATTGACACCTTAAACTTACAGAAACGAAAGGTAGAATGGGGATTCTGGGACTGGGAGATGAAGGAAATGAGATGATGTTGGGCAAAGGGCACAGACTTCCAGCTATAAGATGAATAAGTTCTAAGGTGATTATAGTTAACAATTCCGCATTATACACTTGAAAGTCACTAATAAAGTAGATTTTAAATGTTCTCACTATCAAGAAAAAAATGTAATTATTTGAGGCGATGGAGTAATCTAACCTTATTGTGGTAATCATTTCAGAATATACACATTTATAAAATCTATGTTATAATGTTATACACATCAAACTTACACAGTGCTATATGTCATTTATATCTCAGTAAGACTCAAAAAAATTGACAGCTCAAGAAATTTAATTGCCATTCTGTTATTTCAAAAATCTTTACTGAATACTTACCAGGTGCCAATCAGGATTTAAGATCCCAGATCCTGTCTTCAGTATGTATATTCTTTTGAGGGGAGAAGAAAATAAATAACATAAATAAGGGAATTATATAGTATAATTCAGAAATAGTGTGGATAAAAAAATAAGGTAGGGATTGGGGGAGAGGATGTTAGAATGGGGAGATTTCGTGATTTTAGCTAGGGCGGTAAGGAGATCGCCATAGAGAAGGTGAAATTTAAACAGTATCTTGAGGTGAGAGAACAAACTGTGTGGATATCTGGGCAATAGCATTTCAGGCAGAAAGAATAGTCAATCATAGGAGTCAGAGGCAGAAGAAAACCTATTATGATGGACAAAGAGCAGAGGCCAGTGTGGTGGGGGAAAAGTAATAGGACAAGATGGCAGAGAGGTAACAGGGTGAAGGCAGATTCCTTAGAGACTTACAGGCTATTGTAAAGACTTCAGATTTCATTGTTAAGAAAGGGTCAGGGGAGGTATTTGAGCAGAGGATAAAATGATCTAGCTTGAGGGTTTTTAAATTTTCAAACATTGTACCTAATAGTTTGTATATTGTAGTCATACAACTCATTGAATTATTAAAAGTACGCACATCCATTTAACCACCCACCTCAGTAAAAGAACATTACCTCACATCTCAGAAGACTCGTTGTCATTCTCCTGGTACTGCTTCTTTCTCCAGAGTAGCCTCTGTCTCTATTTTCAATACCATCGATTTGCCTATTAAGGGGATTTAAGACTTTCTTGATGATTTGACTGTATTTGTACAAAAAGAGATAATTTTAAGAATTTCATTTACTTATTATAATCAAGCACCAAGCCTTCAATTTGTCTGTTTTTGAAATCTACATAAATGAAATCCTACAGCATCTGTTTTGTGTCTGAAATCTTTTACTCATAACTAAATTTGTGAGATTTATCTGTGGTCTTTCATATAACTGCATTTCATTTATTTTTATTGCTATACATTATTCCTTTGCATGAATATACCCCATCTCCACTTTATTGTTGTTGGGACATTTTGGTTGTTTCCAGTTTGGGGGCACTGTGAATAATGCTGCAGTGAATTGTATTCCACATATCTCTCGGTGTATGCTTGTGAGAATTTATGTTGTATATGTATGAAATTGCTGGGTTCCAGGGAAGCATATATACACCTGTACCAGAGAATGTCAGAGAGTCTTCCAAAGTTGTTGCCCAAATGTACACTCTCATGAGTAGTGTGTGATAATCCTCATTATTTTGTTATTTATTTATTTATTTAGGTTTATTATTTATTATTTTTATTTTTTATTTTGGTCAGTTTTTGGTTATGCCAGTTTTTCAAAAAAACATTTAGGAAAACACATCCTGTTTTATATTGGATATACTCTTTTTTAAATAATGACTTCTCTAGGGTCTTGACCTTTTTTAAACTACTGGGAATTTGTTATTACTTTAAAGTTTTTTTAAAATATATTCTGAAAATAAAGCTTTAATCAGTTATATGTATTCCAAATATTTTCTCTGGTTTATATAGGCTTATTTTTCTAGTCTCAATTTCTTTTTAATGAATAGAAGTTCTTTTTTAAAAAAATTTTTGAATTCCAGGACAGTTAATAGACTGTGTTATATTTGTTTCAGCTGTACAGTATAGTGATTCAGCAATTTTGTACATTACTCAGCGTTCATCATGACAAGTTCCCTCCTTAATCCCCTTCACCTAGTTCGCCCATTGCCCCACCCACCTCCCCTCTGGTAACCACAGATTTGTTCTCTGTAGTTAAGAGTCTGTTTTTTGTTTATTGCTCTTTTCTTTTCCCCTTTGTTCATTTGTTTCTTAAATTCCACGTAGGAATAATATCATATGATATTTGTCTTTCCCTGACTAGCTTATTAATGAACAGAAATTCTTATTTTTAATGGGTCTAATTTATCAATCACATTTCTTTATAGCTAGTTTTTTTTGCTTATTTCACGGTTATGAAAATATTATTTAGAAGTGTTAATATCTTACTTTCAAATTTAAAGTCTGCAATTGTACTGGTCATAATTTCTGTGTATAGTATGAAATAGGTCAAATTTTCATTCTTTCCACATGAGAATCCATTTGACCTAGGCATTTTCTTTGTTAAATCTGTATTCTATGCCTGCTGTGTAGTCCTTTTTTTTTTTTTTTTTTTTTTTTTTTTTTTTTTTTTTTTTTTTTTTTTTTTTTTTTTTTTTTTTTTTTTTTTTTTTTTTTTTTTTTTTTTTTTTTTTTTTTTTTTTTTTTTTTTTTTTTTTTTTTTTTTTTTTTTTTTTTTTTTTTTTTTTTTTTTTTTTTTTTTTTTTTTTTTTTTTTTTTTTTTTTTTTTTTT
>PISW01012985.1:0-16858 GCA_004023785.1 Mungos mungo | reverse complement strand
GTAAATCAAGTGTCCATATATGCATGGGTTGGTTTCTGGATTCTC
This sequence comes from Mungos mungo, assembly GCA_004023785.1. Lineage (NCBI taxonomy): Eukaryota > Metazoa > Chordata > Mammalia > Carnivora > Herpestidae > Mungos > Mungos mungo. The sequence continues at coordinate 16,813 of PISW01012985.1, read as the reverse complement.
TATTTAATTTATCTGTCTTTTTGCTTCTTTTGCATCAGTAGCATATTTTCCTAATTATTGTAGCTTATAATGAGTCTTGCTATCCAATGAGGTAAGTCCTACCAATTTATTTCTCTTCAAACTCTTTTTGATAGTCTTTGTCCATTGCCTTTCCATATAAATTTAGAATCCTCTTGTCAATTTGCACAATTATTTCTGGAATTTGGATTGGGATTGCTTTGAATGGGGAGGTTTATTGTCATCTACACGATAATTACTCTTCCAATCCATGGACGTGGCATATCTTCCTATTATACCTTCTTGAATTTCTTTCAACAAACTTTTATTGTTTTCTGTGTAGAAGGCTTGCCAAATATATTTTTTTTCCTTCTTTCCTCTGAGCCCCTCTCGCATTGTTTGCCATTGTTATAATATAGAAGGACAGATGTTGGGGGCAAATTGTAACATGGAAGCCATTTGCAAGGCTGTTTGTGAAATTGTGGGCTGGCTTGTTGACCTCATTCCAAACTTACCAGTTTGAAGCCAATTTCTTACCAACTCCAGTTGGGGATCTCTTTACTAGATGAAGCAGTAAAATCACAGCAGTGGGCAGGTCTAAGCTTTTTCTAAGATTGTCTTGCTATCATGTTTTTTAAACATTTTTATATATTTTTTTTTATTTTTTAAATGAAAAAAATTTTTTATAATAGTTTATTGTCAAATTGGTTTCCATATAACACCCAGTGCTTCTCCCCACAAGTGCCCCCTCTAGACCATCACTCTCTTCCCCTCTTCCCCTCCCCCTTCATCCCTCCTTTTGTTTTCAGTGTTCAATAGTCTCTCATGATTTGCATCCCTCTCTTTCCCCAGCTCTCTTTCTCCCTTCCCGCCCCCATGGGCCTCTGTTAGGTTTCTCCTGTTAGACCTATGAGTGCAAACATATGGTATCTGTCCTTTTAACATTTTTTGAAACATTTCTTTATTATTGAGAGACAGAGACAGAGCACGAACTGGGTAGGGGCAGAGAGAGAAGGAGACACAAAATCTGAACAAAGCTCCAGGCTCTGAGCAAGCTGTCAGCACAGAGCCTGACGAGGGGCCGAACCCACGAACTGTGAGATCATGACCTGAGTCGAAGTTGGTCTCTCAGCCTACTGAGCCACCCAGGCACCCCTGTCTTGCTCTCTTGTTTCCTGAGTTTCTGGGTCATTTAACCCCCTCCTCTGATTCATTTCCATTTGAGTAGCCACTCTGTTTCCCCCAGTTTAAAAACGGGTTTTTTTTTTTTTAACATTTCTTCATTTTTAAGAGACAGAGACAGAGTGCCAGTGGGGAAAGAGCAGAGAGGGAGACACAGAATCTGAAACAGCTCCAGGCTCTGAGCTATCATTACAGAGCCTAATGTGGGGCTTGAACTCATAGACCAGAATATGTAGATCATGACCTGAGCTGAAGTTGGAAGCTTAATTGAGTTACCCAGGTGCCCCTGTTTTCTCCCTGTTGTATTGAGAAAAAAACTGACACACATCACTGTAAAAGTTTAAGTGGTATAGCATAATGATCTGATTGTCATGTATTGTGGATGATGACCACAATAGGCTTAGGTAATCTCCATCCTCTCATATAGAAACAATGAGAAGAAAAGAGAGAACTTCTTGAGATGACAGCACTTAGGATCTACTCTCTTAACAACTTTGGCTCTAAGGTCTGTGAGTATCTTGCACTTTTTTATTTCCCCAAACTTGGGGCCAGTACTTAGCACATAGGAGACATTCAGTAAATGTTTGGAGATGAATATATAAAAAGGTGAATAAATGAAGGAATAATTCAAAAGAGGAAAAGAAAATTGTGGGAAAGAAAATACATCACAGTATAGTATCCAAATAATAGATCCTGACAATTTAGTTTTAGCATCTTTGAGTGTGTTTAGGTTGGGGAAATAGTATGGATTTTGTCAGAAGTAAGCCCAATGGCTTTGGGACTTTCTATAAGAACAATGTGAACAGAATTTGGTTTCTAGGGTAGGATGTAGTTTCAGGATCACTAATACCATTCATTTGCACCTAAGATCTTAAAGACAATGTAGAGCATGATGTGTTAGAAACGCAAGGTGAAATTCAGGAAAAATTCCTGAGTATATTGAGAGGGAGGCCTAGGAAGATATGGGGAAAGCTAAAGACACAACTCTTAAAGAAATTAAGCTTGTCAAAACACACAGATCAGGTCACTTTTCCATACACAGCATTGAAAATTAGAACCCTGGTAAGAAAGTTGTTTTAGGGAGACAACTTTGAACATCTGAGACTCACCTGCCTAAATCTGTTCCAGAATATTTCTTCCAGTGCACTCTCATCTCAGAAACAACACCTTTAATAGCTTTTGCACTTATGTAAAGATTTTTATCATTTTAAGCTGCACACCACTGTAGGACATTTGCTCTTTGACTTGTTACTTGTCATGTACACCGTGCCAGAAAATTATATGCATTTTAAATGACTAGTTTAGAAAATAAAATGAAGAAAAAATGGTAAATATGAAAAAATATGGAAAAAATTATTAATGGCATTACTGGTCCCTCTAAATCAAATTGTCATTAGTACTTTGTTGCAGTGCCTTGTATTTCCTATTCCTAGTTTATTTCTAATCATACTACAGCAATTTTTTGCATGTCTTTATAAAAATTTTTAAAATTAATTTTTTTATTGAAGTATAGTTGACACACAATGTTACATTAGTTTCAGGTGTACAACATAGTGATTCAAAGACTATACATTAGGCTGTGCTCACCACAAGTGTAGCTACCAACGATGAGCATTCAGTTCTATTGCAGTACCGTTGACTATATTCTCTATGCTGTAGCTTTTATCCAAAGACTTACGCATTCCCTGATTGGAAACCTGCATCTCCCACGTTCCTTTACCTGTTTTGCGTGTCCTCTTATCTTTTTCCTCTGGCAAGTGGAAGTACTGACTATGGTATTAATATTTTTAATTTTTTGAGGCAACTCCATACTGTTTTTCACAGTGGCTGTACCAATTACACTCCCACCAATGGTGGACAAGGGTTTTGTTCCCCCAACATATTCACTAACACTTGTTATTTCTTGTCTCTTTCATGCTAGCCATTCTGACATGTGTAAACTGATATCTTGTAATTTTGATTTGTGTTTCTGTGATGATGAGTGATGTTGATCATCTTTTCATGTGTCTTTGAACATCTGTCTTCTGTGGAAAACTATTCAGATCCTCTATCAATTTTTTAATCAGATTTTTTTGTTTTTGATTTGTATAAGTTCTTTATATCCCTTATTGGATACATCATTAGCAAATATCTTCTCCCACTCACTAAGTTGCCTTTTTCCTTTGCTCATGGTTTCCTATACTGTGAATAAATTTTTTTTTTTAATTTTGGTATGGGCTTAATAGTTTATTTTTGCTTTTGTTTCCCTTGCCTGTGGAGATATATCTGGAAAAGTGTTGCTAAGGCTGATGTAGAAAAAAAATTACTGCCTATGTTATCTTCTAGGAGTTTTATGGTTTTAGAGATCACATTTAGGTGTTTAGTCCATTTTGAATTTATTTTTGTGTGTGATGTAAGAAAGTGGTTCCGGTTTCATTCTTTTGCACGTAACTGTCCAGTTTTCTCAGCACCATATATTGAAAAATAGTCATACTATCTTATTTCTATCCTTAGACTCATAAGCACTATCCTCTCTGCATGGTTAGTATTAATTCTAATACATATAGGGAGAAAAATTCTTTAAAAATCATGAAGCATTTAAAATACGAATTATTATTTTCAGATTAAGTTTCTTCCAGATAATCTTGTTTCGAAGTCTCACCCTGTTTCAGTACATACATTCTTTTGTACTGAGTGGTACTGGGTGGTACTAAGATAACAAAAATAGCAAGTTATAAGGAACCTAAAACAACCCCCAAAAGTAAACAGTTGGGGAAAATACCCCCAAATTCCTATTTTCACAAAGTCCTATTTAAGAATGAAGTTTGCTGAGGAGAAATTTTTTGACAAGCCCAGTCGAGGAAGAGTTTGAACCTGCAAAGGACCTCCATATGGAAGACAGTTACTCGCAGTCAGAAAGGGAAAGATGGTGTCATTCTCATGGGTGGTGAGAAGAGGATGAGGAAGGAAGGAGAGGCAGACCAGGTATAATATGAAAACCTAACTGGGTGTCCAGCACAGTGGCCTTTCCTATGACTCTCCCAGGTTAATAAACCCACACAAAACTGGAATTGCCTTGGTGTTGGATAAAATGTTGAAGGGGATGAATCTCATACCCAGACTGATGTGATCACAATAAGATAGGAGGTAGACTCAGAGATTGGAGGAGAGAAGCACACACGAACATGTTTGAGGGTGTGTGTGTGTGTGTCTGTGTGTGTGTGTGTGTGTTGTATGTATGTGTAAGGTGGGTGCTGTAGATACCTGATCCCTGTGAATCTCAAGGTCAGAGATAAATTTGCCTATATCTGCAAAAGGTAGAAACTGACCAGTTGACATCTGGGTTATATATGGTTTTTTCTACAAAAACGCCTGAAAATATCTCACATTTTCCTGTTTTGTTGCAAGGTGCACAGGGATGTTAATACATTAAAGCCTACTACAAATGATGTATGCAAGGTATTGTAAGATCTTATTTTCTATTTGCTTCATTGAAATGCATTTATAAAAATATTCCCTGGAATATGGGAAACATATTCGTCTCTCAGATTTGCATAAGACCACTAACCTCCTATAATTTTATGTCACTATATGTCCTACACATATATGGATTCTAGTTCTTGAGAGGCTGTCTTTGACAAAGTCTCAGAATCCTAAATAGTTTTCTCAGGGCCTGCTTCATTTCCTTATTCCGGAGGCTATAGATCAAGGGATTGAAAAGTGGAGTCATCACAGAATAAAATAAGGTCACAATTTTCTGAATCCCTGCTGGATTGTCTGCTGTTGGACTCACATACATCACCATGATGGAACCATAGAACAGGGACACCACAGCCAGATGGGAGCCGCATGTGGAGAAGGCCTTATGCCGACCTTCTGCTGAGGGCACCCTCAGCACAGCTCTGATCACCAAGGTGTATGAGCTGGTAATGAAGAGAAAGGTGGAGAAAATAAGGACTGAGTTAAAGATAGCACAGATGATCTCAGTGGCAGGAGCTGGCACACAGGACAGCTTCATAAGAGGTCCTGGGTCACATAAAAAGTGATCAATTGTATTGGGGCCACAGAAAGGGAGCTGGGAGATGAGGTAAACTGGGAGGAGAAAACAGGAGAAGCCACACACCCAGCACCCAGCTGCCGTTCTGATGCAGCGCTGAACTGTCATGACAGTGGGGTAATGTAGGGGCCTGCAGATAGCTAGGTACCTGTCAAAGGCCATGGCAGACAAGAAGAAGGTCTCAGTGGTACCCATGGAGAAGAAGAAGTAGAACTGGAGAAAGCAGCCGTAGAAGGAGATGGAATTGGTCTCGGAGAGAAAGTTGGCTAGCATATTAGGGACAGTAGAAGTGACATACCAGATCTCCAGGAAGGAAAAATTGGCCAGTAGGATGTACATGGGAGTGTGGAGATGGCCATCCCACCACACTGCACAGATGATACACAGATTTCCCATTAATGTCAGGACATAGATCACAAAGAAGATTGAGAAGAGGAGGATCTGGATCTCCCAGGTACAAGGGAAGCCAAGAAGAATGAATTCGCTCACAGGGTCAGAGTGGTTGTTTTCAGCTGGGCTTTTCATGCTTCTCCTCCTCAAACTGCAATAATAAGTCATTACCATATTACAGATGACTTTGTAGAAGTTTTCTCATTAAGATGTTCTCTGATTTTCTTTACAATTTAATTAGCACAGTTTTAGATTACTTAAAGATTTTCGGCATTCTTTGCCTCAGTGATATTGGGAGGAGTAAGGTGCACTTGGAGGTGTGGATGCTTATTACAGCTTTACCATTATGATCACCATGCCCATCGTGGGCCATTAAACACCTGCCTTTGTTTAGTGTCCTTGGCACTATGTAAAATTAATCACATGCTCTCTTGTCATCAAGAGGCTTTCAACTTAGTTCAGAAACATCCCCTTAAAAAAATACTTTGAGAACACATGCAAGAATAGGGGAGGAGCAGAGAGAGAAAGACAGAATCCCAAGTGGGCTTCATGCCCCGTACCAGGCATGGAACCTGATGTAGGACTCAGTCTCACAACTGTGAGATCATGACCTGAGCTGAAACCAAGCATCTGATGCTTTACAGACTGAGCAAGAAACCTCAACTTTTAATCAGTGATTGCTTACAGCAAGGCCAGTTGTGACATTTGTGTGCCCTCTTATTTTCAAAGCTCTCTTGGAAAGAAATTACACAATTTGCAATGTTATTTTTTCTCTGGGTTTAGTGACATATGCAAAATTCTCCAAATCACTTCTTATTTTTAACTTGGTTCCCTTTGCATTTAAAAAATTGTTTAATAGGAGCAAACTTCTTATACTGTCACCTTGAATAACATTTTAAATGAAATTAGTATGAATGAATAAGGTTCAGACTAAATCCTAATGATTCTCTTTTAACAGAGATTTTCTCGAACTAGCATACACAGGCTTCATTCCTCTGTTGAAATTTAGCACGTGCAGGGAAAGTACCTCATGATGGCACTCTATATACGTTTTGCTAAGTAAAAATAACTATAGTGTTATTTCACTGAAGCATTCCGAGATTTGAACAATGTTAATTGGAGGTCTATGCATGGACTATTCAGTTTCGTCTCTCCCTGTATATTTTCTCAGGCTTCTATGTCAGAGTTCCTCCTCATTGGCCTGCTCTGTATATGCTTTTTTCAGGACCTAATCCTTGATATTTTTCCTTCTCTAACTATACTCTTCTCGGTAAGTGACCTGCCACTAGTCCCTTGATATAAAAACTATGTGAGATAAAGCCAGATTTTCTCTTCCTAGCAATGAGGTCTCTTCCACAACTGGGATTTTTCTACCCAATTTCTTACTCTACATCTCCATTTGATATCTAATTTAACATGCCTATGACTAAACTATTTTTTTGATCATTCTCCCCTCAAACTGGCTGATTCTTCCTTCTCTGCCCTATCACTACGTGGCACCTCCATTCACTCAGCTGCTCAGGCCATACACTTTGGCCACATCATTACCATCCCTCTCACTACTCTACATCCAAACCCATCAGCAAATACTCTAGGCCTCATGTTTAAAACATGCAGAATATGTACAATTTTTAGCATTCTTATTAGCTTTCACCCTGGGGCATGCTACATTGGAATTCTCATTTTGACTACTTATAAAAACCTCTTAAATTTCCTGTTTCTGTTTTTATATGCCAAGACTGTTACCCACATAGTAGCTAGATGACAGTTTTTTAAAAACCTGATCATGTCAACTCCTTGCTATCAATCTTTTAAACACAGTTAACATACCTCCCAATTCCTTTCCACAGTTGAGAAGGCCAATGAGGCCTTCCTCCGTGTCCTCATTTCCTACCACTCTTCCCCTTACTGGCCCAGCTCCAGCCATACTGATACTTGATGATGCCAAGTGTGGCCTATATCAAGGCCTAGCACCTCCCTGTCTCAGTCCCTCTCTGCTCTGCCAGTATTCACATGTCTTAATTTGTTACTCGATTCAGATGTCTGGTGAAAATCAGGAGGAGGACATTATTTTGCTCACCAATACATTCCCAGAATCTAGGACACTATCTGGTATAAGTACTAAGTAAATATTTGTTGTCTCAATCAATGAACATTTCCTAATAATAACCAATTAGGGAAACAATTGTCTGTAGCCAGAGGAAAAACGTTAAAAAAATGCAAATACTGGAAAACTCTAGTTTGCTAAAAACAAAAGCAAGACAACAAAGATTTTTTTTTCTGTTGTTATGGGAATGTACCATCAGTCCAAGGAAACAGGAGGACATCCATGACAGGAGCCATCTCTAGACAGCCCTATTTGAATTCTCTGTCATTATGTCTCTCTCAGCCACTCTGTTTCGTGCTATCAGCTTTCTTGATGTTAAGTGATAGTCATTCTCTAAGGATGTGTGTGTTGTGTATGTGTCCCATTTTCTGCTGTCTTCTCTCTCAGTCTCTTTCTAACTGTCCCTATCTTTATATGTTTTTATTAGATGGTTTTTACAATACTTCCTTCTCATTTTTAAAAATGTTTTTAATGTTTATTTAGCCTTGAGAGAGAGAGACAGAGCATAAACAGGGGAGGGGCAGAAAGGGAGGGAGACACAGAATCCGAAGCAGGCTCCAGGCTCTGAGCTGTCAGCACAGAGCCTGACATGGGGCTCAAACTCACAGACTGCAAGATCATGATCTGAGCTGAAGTTAGTTGCTTAACCGACTGAGCCGCTAAGGCACCCAATCCTTCTCATTTTTAAATAGGTATGTGATCTGTTTTAAATTATTCCCTCTTAAAGAACATGTGTTTCTGGGAATGCATGTTCTTTAAGAGCATTCTCTCTTAAAGAACGTGTGTTTAGGGGAAAAGGGAAGATGGTGAGGCCTGGATCTAAGCTGAAGAATCAGTTGGCCTGAAGCCTTGGATCAGAACGTTAAACTCACATTTTCCCCCTATGTAGCTAGCCAATGTCCTTTAATAGAAAAATGTCCTTCTCTTGCTCCATTTTCAGGGTCAAGAAATCTGGTATATGTAATTTGAATAAGCAATAAAGTATAGAATGAAGTTTTCATTTCATAATTTATTCTTGGTCCATGTGGTTTTGTGGCTCAGCTATCATCTCAAGTTAAGTAAAATACTATTATTTTTATTAACTATATTTACTGATACATTTATAAATAAAACACATATGACCTATGATTTATTTAGACCAGTTCTGATGCTGGAGGCTATGTTATGTAGTTGAGAATGTAACCAAGTCTATTAGGAGGAAGTTATTTTAATTCACATTTTCATATGGAGAAAACACAAGATAGAGTTAGAGGAAAGTGGAAAAGACATTACAAGGAAATCTGAGCTGTGCCTTACCTCAAGCTGTTATGCAAGGATTACAGAATCCAGTAGAGGGAGATGTTTGGGTTGCTCTCTCCTGGAGTCAGTTTCAGCCTCCTTGCTCTTTCATTTCTGTAGGATAAAGTGTGCAGCCAGACTAAACACAGTGGTGCTTGCATCCACATTCCTTAGCAAGTTTCTGAAAGAGGATGTCAGAAGGTAATATTATCAAAAATAGGGGCACCTGGTGACTTACCCCATTAAGTGTCTGACTCTTGATTTTGTCTCAGATCATAATCTCACAGTTTGTGGGTTCAAGCCCCAAGTAAGGCTCTGTGCTGACCGTGTGGAGCCTGCTTGGGATTCTCTTTCTACCCCACCCCCACCCCCCACCGAAATAAATAAATAAATGTTTTTAAAAAGTTATCCAGAATAGCAATTATTTGAAGCCCACACAATGACGATATTGACCTTCTCAAAGTGGTTATATGAAGTTGTAAAAGGCGCGATGGTCTCTCCTGACTTGGGAATGAGTGATTACACCCCTGCTTCTAATGGAAGGTATGTAGCAAACCCATTGTGAACCATGATTATTCCATTCTCCACGGTTCATCTTGGAGGTGTGGTGATCCGAACACTCCGTGTGTGCACTCAGGCCGTATTACTGCTCAGCTCCTATACTTTTTAATACATGTGCCAAGGTAAGCTTCTGACCTCTTAGATTGTCTGACTTTTCCCAGAGGCCTCATCTAGGAATAATAATGAGAAAGTTTTGGCTAGATCTCAGAAAGCGCTTCTTTTCCTGAGGTCTAAATTGATCCAACCTCTAGGGGAAAAGGGAAAGATGGTGAGGCCTGGATCTAAGCTGAAGGATAAGTTGGCCTTAAGCCTTGGATCAGAATGTTAAATATAACCAGGAGCATCTGTGTATATATTTATAGTAACGCAGCTGTGTTTTCCCACACACAAAAAAGGACACTGGATTTAAGGATGAAAATGTAGGAGCAAAGGGTTCTACTTTTGTGGCAGTACCATGTTGTTTTGATTACTAACACTTCGTAGTATATCCTCAAATCTGGAATTGTGATGCCTCTGGCTTTGTTCTTCTTTTTCAAGATTGCTCTGGCTAGGGAACTTACAATCTCATGGACAGTTTCTGGGAATGTGTTATTTTTTTTTTCTTTAGAAAAAATATTTGAAATAGATCATTGTGTGTGTTTTTGAGATGTTTAGCACACACTTTCCTATTTTAATTTGGTGATCTTTTCACTGTAGAAGTCCTCAGGTAGGAAGGAAGTCCTCAGGTAGTCCTCAGGGCTAAGGAAACATTTCACGTGAAGCTTCACTATTGAGTTTATGTCGAGTTTATGAAGAGAACCTCAAAAATTAGTTCAGGCAAAATATAAAGAAAGTAGAGAAAGTTGAATTGGAGAATGAAGCAGAGGAAAAAGCACTAAAACAAAAAATGAAGTCTTGATACTCTTGTGTTGAGACTATAGTGATGGAGGTAGGAAGTCTCACTGACCCTTACTGCTTTCTTATTCCTCTCCCATATGTCCGCCTTCCAGGTCTCAGAGAAGATAGAAGGAGGCAGGAGACCAGTCTGGTGCTCTGGCAGATAGAGATGTCAGCAAACCACAGTGAAGGGCATTGTCCTTTTGCCTTTGGGCAAAGGAGGCTTTGGTATTAAAAGACACTTCATATGTTAAAAGCCCTGAAGGGCTTTGTTGTCTCTCACTTGAGTTTGCCATGTGGATAACATGCCTGGGGGATCACATAAAGCTAGCTCTGGAAGGACTCAAGTTCCCTTTCCTTGAGCACCAGAGGTGTGTGTGCTTCAGAGTTCAGTGAAATGTTCAGGAGAGGCCCGAGAAAGGCCAGGGAATTCGTTATCTAGATGACTTCACTTTGCAAAACTATCAACCTCATTGTGAATGTCACTCAACATACTTGATGCTGAGTCAGTCTACTTCTATAACTTTTTTCATTCCCCTGTTCAAATCAAGTAGTTAAACATTTATAAGACAAAAAATTGTATCATTTTTATAATATTTTACAGTAAAATATAGTATCATTTTCTGTTAGTACCATGTTTTGTATACTATAAGAATATATTCCATTTCCATGTATGATTTCTATGAAAAAAATATCCATCATACAGTAAACGGTGATGTGTTAAGAAAAATTTACCCTTGACAGTGCCTTTTAAGTTGATATTTGGAACTTAACTACAAAAGCAATGCATCAGTAAAAAGAATCTAGACTTTCTTGCTTACATTTTTCTCTTTGGTAATAAAATACCTACCTTTTATTTATTAAAAAATAAATTAATTAATTAATAATAAAATGCAAAGGAATAGTTATAGAAATAGCATCCTGTTAAGCGTCCGACTTCAGCTCAGGTCATGATCTCTTGGTTCATGTCAGGCTCTGAGCGGTAAGCCTGGAGCCTGCTTCAGATTCTGTGTACCCCTCTCTCCCTCACCCTCTCCTGCTTGCACTTTGTCTCTCTCTCTTAAAAATAAACAAACACACACACACAAAGATTTCTTTGTATTCAATTTCTTTTTCTTTCACATTGTTTCACTTAGCTGATACACATAAGTGATGACTATAGAGGCCTGGATACCCATCAACACAAATGAAGGAATAATGTTTGTTCTCAAAGCATTATATGATCGAGTGGCAGAACCTGGGTTATTATAAAATTTATTTTCATGCTCAAATGCTTCAAATTTTTGTGTGTGTCCCAAGATATGAATATCCACATCAAACTCCCTCTGCAGCAGGAGTTAGGTGGCCATATTCCCCATGAAATACCATGATGCCCTTGGATCAAATCAATTTTGAACTGCCAACAGTCACAACTTTCTGTTCTGGATAATTCAGATTCTCATTGAAGTCTCCTCTTACAATATGGACATCACTGGTCAGAGTCTTGAAATAGTCTTCACTGTCTTTGGTGCAAAGGTTTCCAGTACAGAGAATGCGTTGAATCTTTCCTGTGACCAGCAGTTTTTGAAATTTAGTCAGCAAACTGTTGGACTGGTATGGAATGTGTAGGTCTCCTAATACCAACACCAACTGAAGAGAGAACAGTCTTCATTGTTAGATGGAGATTCCTTCATTTATGGATTGGAGTACATAGTGTGGGAAACATCCTGTCACTGGGCTCTGCTCAGTCACCACAATTGCTGCTGACTTCTTCCTTGGGCTCCTCTGCAACCTTCATGCATTTTAGAAAAGTTTCTTTCTTTCTTAAAAAAATTTTTTAAAATGTTTATTCATTTTTGAGAGAGAGAGAGAGAGAGACAGACAGACAGACAGACAGTGTGAACAGAGGAGGGGCAGAGAGAGAGGGAGACACAGAATCCATGCTGAGCTGTCAGCATGGAACCTGATGTGGAGCTTGAACCCATGAACCTGTGAGATCATGACCTGAGCCAAAGTTGACCATTGAACCAACTGAGCCACCCAGGTGCCCCAAGAAAAGCTGTTCTTGATCTCACACTACATTGCCTCCCTGTCAGTCCCTGACATCCCATGACAGGATGTCCTGTTATTCCTGGTCTTCCCTCTCTCTTCTAGTATCTAGGAGATTTCAAAGCTTGAATAGATCTCAGACCAAAGAGACACAGCGTCACTGGGGCAGAGATCCTACGATTATAGGCTAATTCTAGACTGTGGGGTGAGTATTCTTTGTCCTTAGGAAATTAGTTTTGATGGCATTATCTTGTCATCACTCTGGTTATCTACAAATGACAGTTTCTTATTTGGCCAAATTGTGGTGAGCTTTAACCCAAACATTTCCCTTAATCTCTACCTCACCCCTGTCTTGTTTGAGGCCTCTCTGTCTTCCCCTGGAGAGGGCCAGGACCTCTATGCAGGGAGAGTCTCCTTTTTTGCTTTCTTCCTTACCACTTCCCACTGCTTGCTCTTCTACTGTGTCTATGTAACTTAAGTGCTAGTAGGGGAGCACTTAGTTTACCTTTAAGCAGAGGAAATGAAGCTCCTTTGGAGAAAGAGCTGAAATTTCTCAGGAAGGGTTCTTTCTCATCTCCTGCAACAAAGATATAAAAGCCTTTCTCTGTTATCCTTTCTTCCATAATGGCCTCTGCCCTCTCTCACAGAGTGTGACACCTCTGTTAAATTAAAGGTGGGAAGAGCCAGGGCAAAGAGAAAAGTGCTTTGTTGCTTTCTTAACTTCTTAACTTCTCCCCAGTCTACATGTCCCCCCCTTTCCCTCTTACCAACTTTTCTACCTCTTTTATGGTCTGGTTTGGGGATTTCAGTTCTCACTACATTTGCATTATATCCTTCTGACATTTGAAAGAAGAAGACCCTTCTTCATTTTCCAGGAGAATTTTCTTCCTTGCGATAAGAGCAACCTACTATGTCTACCATTTCAATCTCTTTCCTCTTCATCTTCCCAGTAGTCTTAATATTAAGCTCCTTTGTAGCAGGAAGATTGAGGAAGAGCCCATAATATTATCAGAGGGAAATTGACCTCTACAATGAGGAAGTTATGAAATCAGTCAGGACGAAGGTTGGGTCAGTTCGTATCCCAAAGATGGAAAGGTTGCCCACGCTCTGAGTCCTATCATACTTAATGAGACTGAAACTGTCTTTGAATTTTTTTGCCTGTTTTTTAAGTAACAATTACATAAATTTGATTATGGAGATATTAAAATATTTTTCATCTATCTTCCCAATCATTCATTTTTCTTAAGTACCATATGAGGTATTTTTGTTTGTTGGAGTTTGGGAAACAAATTTATATTTAATTCTTCCATACACATTCATGAGTTTTGATTAAATTCTTAGTCAATGTAGTGTCTCATGGTTTTTTTTTCCTGTTCTGATTTACATTTTTGTTTTTCAAAACTTTTCTCTTGAATCAGTCTCTCTTGCTGTTTATTTGGATATAAATATTTGTTTGAATATCAACCTCCTAAAGTGGTACCATTGAGAAAAAGGTCTATTTCTAAATTTACATCACTATATTCATTTTCTTATTATACGTTCAATACATGCATGGCAAAGGTGCATTAGCTGCATACCTAATATCCATTTTTCTTATATTTCTGCCTAACACAGGCTCACTTCTATTCTGATGGCAATGTGCCCAGCTTGGAAAATCAAATAGCGTAGCCTCCTTGTATTATATAGGCGTCATTGAGTGGCACATTTCTTTTCAAAATTTTAAGTAGAATATAGATTAGCCTTCTTTAAGCCTAACACTTTAGCTGCTTTCTTAAGACAATAAGGTGATTTTGGGGATGAAGATACTAAGAAGGATTCATCAAAAGCCAGGAGAACTTGAGTCCCTGAGGCCATCTTAAAACTGCCTATTTCTAACCTGCCATGGACTGTCTCTCTCTAGAAGTGGATATGTGAGGAAAAAAACTCAAATCTTTACCTTGTATAAGTTGCTGTTACTTGGATTTCTGTTATACACAGCTGAATCTAAGTCTAATATATTCAACCATTTTGGGTTCCTGGATAGATCTTGAGTTTCCTTTTTGTTTTCATCACTTAAGTGAGTAAAATCTGGAATGATTGAATTACTTAATACAAAGCAATTATTTCTTCTAATTTTAAAAAATGGAAATATAGTTGACTTACAATATTATATTCATTTAGGTATGCAATATAGTGATTCAAAAATTATATACATTATGCAGTGTTCACAATAATAAGCATAGTTACCATCTGTCACCATACAGGTTATTATAATATTATTGACTGTATTCCAATTCTTTCATTCTGAATTATCTGCTTCTTTTGAGATAGTTCAATGATCATTAAAAAATGGCTCTATGTTTATGAAGATGATTTAAAGCATATATTTTGGTAGAGAAAGAAATGGCTTATGTTCTTTAAAAGAGATGGACATTTGAAACAGGTTGTTTTTAAAAAACAGAAGTGCATAAAAGGCAGGTGTTGAAAGCAGAATAATTCAAACTCTCTTTTAATGAAAAGTGGTTCTTATACTAGTAATAAGCAGATTCTTAGGTGAGAGATAGAAACATGTAGATGGGCAGTTCCTGGGGAAAAATTTCCTCTTTTTGAAGATTCACTTGATTGCATGATATGTCTATTTCCTCTGTTTTCTTTCTGTTCCGAGCGTCTAGAATAAAAACTGCAAAGCCAGAGTTTCCTGCCAAGAAACTCACTTTGCTTTAGAGAAAGATCTGTATTTGAGTGAAATAGAAGCATGAGGAAGCCAAATTTACTTCTCTCCACAAAGTAACCCCATATGGAAGTCTTTGAGTAGCTCTGGAAAGGCACATGTTATAAAGCTTACCAAGACAGTAGCATTATCCTTTCTTAAAGCATAAAATAGAAACTTAGGTTAAAAATATCTAAAGACATTGCTCTAAGTTATATATCCCTTTATAAAAATTGATTTTTTTTAAAACTGTCCATCCTTTGTAAATTAGAGGAAGTATTCATGCTTATCATGGAAAAATTAGGAAGTAAACAGATAGTAACAAAAAAGGAAAAAAGAATCTAAACTACACATAATACCATTCCTATATTTAAGTATGGTTACATAATAATAGTGTTTCATGATCTGCCTTTTCCATTTAGTAACATAATACTTTACCTATTGAATATTTATTATGTCTTCATATAATATGTGTAGGTATTGTCTTAAAACAATTGAAAAGAAATTCCTATCAGCATATTTCCTACATGCATATCTCTTCTACAGTATTCATTTCCTAGATAAATCCAGTTTTTTGGCCTACATTGCCATGCAATTCTGAAAGTAGCTACATAGGACACAGCCAGTTTCCAGGAGAGAAGGCCGGGCACAGCAGAATTCTTACTGGTATGGAAGTCAGGACAACTGCCTCATTCACTTACTTGTGTGACCTTGGACACTTTTACTTGCTTTCACTGGGTCTCATCTGTGAAATGACTATGAGAATGTCTACCCTAATTCTGTCACAGAGTTTGTAAGGTTGAATTGAGAGAGTATGTCAAAGTATTTTGTAAATGATAGCTTTCCAAGTGAAAAGGATTAATATTAACTGAAATCAATTGCATATATACTAGGTATAAGATTCTATTCTAATTAATCTCCTTTATTCATGATAGCCTTTCTATGAGGGAAGTATTATCATTAGCTCTAGTTTATAGGTTTAAAAATCAAGAAAGAAAGGATGACTTGGGTAAGCTCAAATAGTTAGTGATAGTACTTAGATTTGTAACCAATCTATTTATTTATTGATAGTAGCAGGAAAGTATGGGTCTTGTAATTATCCCATTTGGGGTCCAAACACTATCTCTGACTACATAAGTTTCTCCTTGTACCTGTTTCATTATTGGAAAATCAGAGGTACTATAATACTGACCTGACCTCTTTGGGTTGTTATGAGTAGAAAATAAAGACTTACTTGTAAAAGACTTGGAATAAGTGCCAGGCCCCAAACAAGTGACTCAGAATGTTAATTATTATTCTTGATAATAAGGAAAAGCCTGTCAATAAGAGCAAACTCTGTGCTGGTGAATTTGCACATTTAAACTTGTTAAACTAATAAATTCATTTTCTCTTTTCCTATGATATTGTTTCCCCAAGTGTCCATGCACTTACTTTTCCTAAAATCTTGAACATACATAATGTTTGCTTTTATAAATAGCTTTTATTTTGTGAGGAAGTTAGTTGCAATGGGAGAGATTCAGTGTTTAGTCAGCTTAACAAGCCATTAGTTAAAGGCAGTTAGTAAATAAACATCATGACTATATTTGAAAGTAACAACTAGAAGTGTTTTTTTTCCCCAAGAAAACTACTAACAATAGGTATTTAACTATGATCTTGCTTTAAAAAAAAA
>PISW01012984.1:0-28895 GCA_004023785.1 Mungos mungo | reverse complement strand
GGGGGGGGGGGGGGGGGGGGGGGGGGGGGGGGGGGGGGGGGGGGGGGGGGGGGGGGGGCCCGGCGGGAGCTGGCGGTCCGCTGACCTGCCCCCCAGGGCCGGGTGGAGGAGCACAGCGGCTCCTTTCCTCCCTGACTTCCTCCCGCAACCCCCTCCCCCACAGCACTGTCTAGCGCTTTTTATTTTTAAGTAGAAGTGTATGAAAATTAATTTTATTTTGAAGATTCTCCGAGAATTTCACAGCCCCTGTTAGGAACACGGGTGTACCCTGGGGGGGGGGCTGCAGATGGAGGGGGGACCCTTCCCGGCAGACAGGTGCCATCTGCCAGGCTCGGAGCCCCGGCTGCTGCCAGCGTGAGTGGGGGCCGAGAGCTTCCCCGGAGGAGAGCCGGCCCGAGGCCAGCACGGCCAGCACGCGGCCAGGCGGAGCCGGTCCCCCCAGGCCCAGTCACGGGGGAGACCCCATCGCCTCCCCGTCCCGTCGGGCCGTGCCGGCCCAGCACACCCTGCCTCCCTCCCGTCTCCCGAAACTCCTGTAGCTTCGCCATCAGACGTGCCCAGTACGGGCTCTGTCACCGCAGGAATCAAGGAGCACCTGCCCCGCCTCTGCCCGGGCGCCCCCCACGGAGATGCCCAGCACTGGCCGAAAACAGGTTCAAGGGCGGAGCAGCCTGTGCGAGACACTGCTTCCCGTATCTGTCAGATCCGCCCCGGGACGCTCGGCCGCGGTGCACGGAACCGAGGGCCGGCTGCTCCGTCTCTCTCAAAAATCAACATTAAAAAATTAAAACATACATATTTCCTCCCCTTCCTTTCTGACTATCGACAATATAATTTTCAAAAAGCCTTGCAGCCTAGAGGCCTGCCCGTTTCTGGCTGGGGTCCTGGGAACGCGTCTTTCTGCAAAGACTCGATCGGGCGGGGCTTCGAGCCTCGGTACTGGGCGGGGCCGCGGTCACCTCCGGGCGAGGATTCTCCGAGCCCCGCCCCGCCTCACCTCACTGGGGCGTCTCTCTTCTCTTGTGAGGCTGCAATTACTGTTACAGCTTCTAACGGCCTCAGCCTTCGCCACGGGCGGGAGCGTCTTCCTTAGCAACACGGCATTTCTTTTATTTCTGGAATTATGTCTGGGTCCCCAACAGCCCCCACTGACTTCCTACCTTCGGCCATTTCCATAGTTTAGATTCCTTTATGTGGACACCTTCCTCCTGGTCCCAACGGTCTGCATCACCTACGACTACATGAGCCGCCTATAACAGAAAACCCAGTACGGGGTTCAACCAACTGCAGGATGAGCTGTTTCTCATAAAAGCGTGAGCTCTGTCCAGGGCCGGCCCGGCCGTGCCACGGGCACCGGGGCCCGCCTCTCCTGGGCTCTCCGCTGAGCCTTTTCCCTTCCTCAGTTTTCTCCGGGTCCGAGGTCCGGCCATCAACCTGCTCTCCGGCTGGGAAGAAGGGCAAGAGAGCCCAGAGGGTGTGCCCACCGTCCGGCAGCGTCTTCCCCGGAGAACCTGCTGGAAACGTGCATCAGCCTCTAATATCCGCTCCTGTCGGAGGTGGGAGGAGCTTGGGACACGATGCGTGAAAAGAGCGCACACGTGGGCGCCTGCACGCTCACCAGAGACGGAGCCTGCGGCTCGGTGCACACCCGTCCCCGCATCCGCACGCAGTTCTGTCAGCACCGACACCGGCCCAACGGCGGGAAGTTCCCCAGAAGCCCCTGCCGCCGAGGGTCACCATCGAGGGGCGTTCGCCCTCCTTCTGTGATAACTGGGGTCTGCCTCCGTCCGCTAACCGTTTTCATTTACTTGCCTAACTAGAAAGACGAAAAGGGGACGTGAGAAGGTGACCAGTCGGGTCGGTGATGAGACCACAGCCTGGCGGAGGCGGCGGCAGACCCGGGTCCCAGCCACCCCCGGGCAGGTGCCCGTGCTCTCTGAGCTGCGCGCCCCTGGAGGGCTGCTGGGTTTAGAGACAAATGTGCGCGCAGATGTCTGTTTGCGTTACATTGTATAATTTATCGTACAGTTTGTATTACGGTTACGTTGCAACATGTAGCACTTTGGGGCGAAACTGGAAACGCAAAGGAAAGAATATTAACGGACTGAATGCACGGGAAATAGCAGGAGGGCTATGTGGCATTTAAAGCTCCCATTCCAGGGGGCCTGCCGAGTTCGTGGGTCCCCCGACTCTGCGCCCGGGGCCTTTCCGTGACAGTTCTTCCAAGCCTTGCCCCGCCCTCCCCGCTTCGTCTACTGATGATGCCGGTCGCGTTCAGTGGACGGTCTGCTCTTCACGGGGGTCTGCTGACCCCGTCACCGATGCCGCTGCGTCGACACGGAATTTCTCAGATCGCCAGAAACCTGAGTTCGCTGAGTACCGCCCACAGCCAGTGAGCGGCCCCGCGGGCCCGCGAGCACGGCTCTCCCGGACCCAAAGGGCCGAGGGTCGCGGAGACCGGCGAGAGTCCCCGTGGAAACACGGGTGTTTACTTTAAAACGTGAGACATCCTTCGGGTGAAGATGGTTCCCGGGACCACCGCCACGAGGCGGGAACGGAGCCAACTGTGCGGAGAGAACCCGGATGCCATGAGCTTCTGGGATTGTCGTGAGGAGGGGGGGTCCGCGTCTGTGGCTGGTGCGTGGGGAGCACAGAGGAGCAGACACGGACTCGGTCCCCGACATCCGAGCGTGCGCGCCGGCGTCTGTGCGTGGGAATCGGGCCTCGCGCCTGGTAACACGGAGTTTCCGTAGTGAAGACGCATTAATATTTATTCAACTTTAAAAATCCCTCTTGTTTCACTCTCAGTATCCACAACAGAGCGATACAGCAAATTCAACGCGCCTTCAATTATCCAGAGCTGCTCCTGCAGAATCATTACCCCTGAATGTTGTGTTGTAATGAACTGTACTTAATTTCTGCGCAATCAAGCGGCTGCCTGGGCCGTGTCTGCCTCCCAGGGGCCCGCGGCCGGCGTCTGGCGCTGCAGGCGACGCGTGGTTTCCAGTGTCGTCCCTGAGATCCCGCTCCTGCTCAGCGATGCTCCTCCTGTTTACTACGGAAGGTTCCGGAAGGCGAGTGGGAGGAGGGTAGGGTGCTGCACCGGCCACCAGGCTGGGAGGCGGCTCGGAGAGAGGGGTCCAGAGATGGTCACTGCCAGCCTCCGCCCTTCGGCTGCGGGAAAGGGAGGGGACAGCAGGGTCACCGAGGGGTTCGGGTCCACAGACCTTGAAAGCCGGACCCAGGAAGGGGAAGCAAGTCAGGAGGAAAGAACTGCTCAAAGTCTGCACGTTTCTGGGGCTCGCTTTTCTGTCCCAGGCGCCAGGCAGGGGGACGCCGGACACACGGGCCTCGTCGTGGGGCCCAGATGGCCCCCCGTCAGTGCACGGACGGGGCTCATTCTCAGAAGGGGCAGCGGGCTCCACAGCGGGCACTGAAGTCCCTTCATTCTTTCTGCCGGGGGGTCACGGGCACGGGGTCCACAGCTGGGTCGGGGGCGCCGATCGCCCGCCCTCCGTGGGGCCCACCCCCGACGCACACGGTTGTCCCCGGGGAACGCAGTCCAGACCCTGGGGCTTTCCTGCAGGTCCGTAGGCTGTTCGCTTCGTTACTTCTGCTCCTTGTTGGTGCCGCGCCCGCCGGACTGTTGGCTCACGGGGCCGGCACTTCCCTCGCATCGTCGCTAACCGGCCCCCAGGACCCGCCTCACAAAACTCTGCTGCATCCGCGGGACGGATGAGCGAACAGCTCGCGCACCACGCACGGGCCGCTGCACCAGCCAGCTAGGGCAGGGCAGGTCGCAGAAAACCGGAGTCTCAAGTCTCAGATTGGTTTCTCATTCACGCACCTGTGCAGCTCCGGGTACAGGGCAGGTGGGGCGCTGGGACGCCTGGGGCCGCTCAGGGACTCCAAGTGAGGACAGTCCTCCCTCCGGAAGGTTGCTGGTGGCTGTGGAGTCAGGACAGCAAGAGGGTCACGTACTGGCTCTTCCAAGCCTCTGTGAAAACCGGACACAAGTCTCCTCTGCCCCCACCCCTGGGACAGCCGCACGGTCCAGCCTGGCCGCAAGGTGTGGCTGGGAGGAGGGGGGGCGTCCAGGGAGCACCTCTGTGTCTGCCCGCTGGAGCCCGTTCACGCTCATCACACACACCCACCCACACCCGCTCACACCCACTCGTGCACACCGGCGCTCACTCTGACCAGGGCCCCCGTAACTTCTCCCCCACGCCAACCACCGTGGGCCCCGTGAAACGCCAAAGCCCGCCGGGTCCCTGCACCTGACGTGTCTGCACGGCCGCACACCGACCTGTCCAACTCCGTTTCTCCTGTTTCTTCTTCTTTTCCTTCTAACGTTTATTTTTGAGAGAGAAAGAGAGACAGAGCAGGAGCAGGGAGGGGCAGAGAGAGAGGGAGACGCAATGTGAAGCCAGCTCCAGACTCCAAGCTGTCAGCACAGAGCCCGACGTGGGGCTCGAACCCACGAACGTGAGATCACGCCCTGAGCTGAAGCCGGACGCTCAACCGACTGAGCCCCCAGGCGCCCCTGCTGTCTGCCTCTTACCTTCATCTTCAGACAAGTTCACCCGATGGATTCGGTGCCTCTTCGAGGGCCTGGCTTCCCTGGAGGGCGCACGTCACATGGGACGGAGCAGAGCGAGTCCCCGGCAGATCCCCAGCCCCCTTGTGAGCCGCCGGGACAGGCTGGGGGAGGGCGTTGCCTCGTCCGGGCAGAGGGGCCGTCTGGCTTTCCTGGGCGGCCTCTCTGCTCCCCCTGAAACAAGACAGGGGAGGTGCCACTGTCCCCCAACAAGAGGACTGCGTCCGCGTCAATCGCCGGGCCGGGGCCGGGGGGAGTCCTCACCTCGTGTCACGGTCCCTGGGCTCGCCACGTCCAGATGCACCCCGTGTCCCGCGGTGCGTCTCCTTCAGGGGTGTCTGGACGGCACTTTCCGCTGGTCGGTCCAAGTCCAGCCCAGCGGCAGGCCCTGCCCGCCCGGCTTCGGGGCCGCCTTCACACGTGACCTCACGTGCGGCCGGAACCGAGGGCCGGAGAGGAGGCGGCCAGCGCCGTCTGCCACCCTGAACTGGGCCTCCAATGCTTCTTAAAGCTTCTTCTCAAATTGCAGGTGCAAATCAGCAGAGGCTCTGTTTGGGGGAGGAAGACAGGACGAGTGCAGCCGGTTCTGTCACACAAATAGGAACTGTTTGGGGGCCAAGCATTTTGATACAAGCTTTGCCATCTCCTGCTCGTTCTGTCCCTGAGGGACAGCTTTTCTTAAACCCGGAGAGTCTGCCGATGGCGGTCGGCCTAAAACACATGAATGTTCCTTCGAGTAACTTGGGCTTATTTATCTTAACCCCTTCCCCAAAGAAGCGAGCAAGCACCGCATTTCATACACCTGCGCAGAGAGGGGGACATTCTAGCACAGGAATTCCTGGCAGGTGCAGGAAACATGTTTGTGGGGACGATTCCCGGATAATTACACTTGGGACAGAGGCTGAGGCTCTGGGGGTGAGGGCTGAGTGCGAGGCGTGTAGGAGGGGAAAACCTTTTCCTCCACCCTCTTAAGTTCATGCACGAGGGCCTGCTAATTAAAGTGACACGAAACAGAGAAACAAGAGAGTTACACAGAGTTCACTGACATCTTCAATGGCCATACGTGCAGGTGAGCTCAATGGTGAGGAAATCAAACACGTGGTTAAAATTTAGAGCTTCTCTCCCTATCATAGTGGGGGGAAGGGACGAGAGAAGAGGCTTCTATAGGAAGTACAAATAGGTCTCTTTAGGGGCGCCTGGGTGGCTCAGTCGGTTAAGTGTCCGTCTTCGGCTCAGGTCAGATCTCACGGTTCATGGGTTCGAGCCCCACGTCGGGCTCTGTGCTGACAGCTAGCTCAGAGCCTGGAGCCTGCTTCTGATTCTGTGTCTCCCTCTCTCTCTCTCTCTGACCCTCCCCTGCTCGCTCTGTCTCTCAAAAATAAATAAAAAGCATTAAAAAAATTTTTTAAAAACACAAATAGGTCTTTTTAGGGAAAACAAATGGGTGTTTTAGGAGAACAAACGAGAGGCAAAGTTTATGACCGTGTGTGTGTGCCCTCCTGGCTTCCCGGGCAGGACACAGCTGTGCTTGTGTTTCCCCGTCCTGAGGCTCTCCGGCCTCAGCTCAGCACCCTGGCCTGGCTGGCGGGACAGGCCCCGTTCCAAGCCCCCCGGGAGCACGGCGCGTGCACCTCCGGCCTCGGTGGTTTGCCTGCGTGCAGCCGTGCCCAGCTCTCAGTGAATCGCCCCGGGCGCACTGACGGCCACCTGAGCTCGGCCCAGGTCTCCCGACGCCCAGCTCTAGCTCCTGGGCTCAGGACACCTGCTGGGCTCTGCCTCGGTTTCCCTCTCTGTGGGGCAGCTGGAAACCGGAGTTCCCAGCAGTATGGACGGAGGTACCAGTGAGGGAGGCTGGGAGGGTGGAGGCGGGTGGATAGTCTTCCACCGTCAGCCAGGCCGGCACGGAGCCTGGATTTAATCCAGGGGCCACATGAGCGGCAGTGGGCGTCCTGGGCGTTGGCCCATCCCTCTCTGCATCACGAGTCCAGGCGACAGCCCTGGCAGGCTGCCTCTGTTGTCTCCACTAGCTTACGGGCCACACACACAGCTGGTCTGAGCCCGGGGCCTGAGCACCCACTCTGTATGGAGACAGCGACACTTCGGGGAAGGGAGGAGGCCTGGCCAAGGCGGGGCGCAGGGGGGGAGGCAGGCAGGGGGGAAGGACAGTCTCCAGGGTGTTATTTGTAGGAGAGAAAGGAGGAGAGTCGGTCTGGAAGACGGTCCGACGGTGGGACGCGGGCGGGAAGGAGGCGTCCGGGAGACCGGCCAGCGGGTGACAGGTCGGCGGTGTCCCCACAGGACCCGGGTGGTGCCCGCGGCCAGGAGCAGGAGACAAGAGCACCGGCTCCACCCGAGGACCCTGGTGGGGACAGTGAGGCGGGACCAGGCTCCGGGCTCCAGCCCCAGGACGAGCCGTCCCTTCTCTGTGCCCCACTGTAGAACCTGCAGCTTGTGACGGCCGTCACGCCAGGGCCGGGTGTGACCCCGGGGGGCAGCCCACCCAGAGGCGGGGTCAGACTCAGGCCCAGACAGGCCTGGGGTTGGCCCGTGGCCCCGCCGTCCCAGCTGTGTGACCTTGGAGAGGGTTTTAATCTCTGCTTTCACTTCCTTTAAAACGTGGACACAAACCTTCCTCCCACGGCGAGGGCTCCGCGAGCGGACGCACGGAGGGCACCGAGTAAAGGCGCGGCGGACACTCCAGAAATGACACGCCAGCTTCTCCGGCCCCGAGGAAGGAGCGGCCTGTCACTTCCGTCTGGGAATCGCTGGCCTCTCGACCTTTGGCACCTCCTGCCGGAGCACGGACAGGAGCGGGGGCCGCAGACCACGCGGCAGAACAGTGGCCCTCAGGGACGTGACACGTTTGGGTCCAGGCCAGACTCTGACGCTTGCTGGCCATACAACCCCAAGCATATCATCCACCAGCCTGAGCCTCAGTTTCCCCATCTGGAAAGGGGGTCACAGCCCCACCTCACAGCACCGTTTCGAAAACCGAATGAGATCCCAGATCCAAGATGCCCAGGATGCGCACCGGCACACGGCGTCCACTCCATAAACCTTAGTTCCTGTCACCTCCAGCTTCCTCTCTGTCCCTTGTCCGCAGAAACAGAGCCAGGAGCTTTTCCGTGCTCCGTCTGGAATGTTCCTCCTAATGAGATGCTCACACTCTGCCTCCCGTGACCTTTATTTCTGAGAAGACGCCGCCTTCCTGCGAGCCAGCGTCGGGGGCCGGAGACCGCGCCTGACCCTCCCCGTCCTCCCGACCGCCGGGGCCGGGAAGGTGCGTGATTAACGGGCGCCGAGTGAATCACCGCTCAGCTACGTCAGGAGCCATGAGCGAGAGGAAATCAGCCTGCAGGGGGAATTACTCCATCGTGTGCGGCTTGCCGGGGCTTCAAATGCCTTTTCAGAAATTCAATTGCCAGTTAATTTTCCTGCAAAACACAGTAACCTCCATACGCTCTGGGGCCCTCATCCGCTGTGCCCAACACACAGCAGCCTGCTCTGAGTCAGTGACCCGAGGACGCAGGCGCCTGACTGTCGCCATCTTTGGTCATGAGCGGGTGCACCTACCCTGATCCTTCCGCCTCCTTTGTCCCCCCGAGGGGACACGTCTCTCCACCTGTGACTGCCGAAGTGGGGGTGGCTGAGCTGAGCCACTGTGAGTCCTTCCCTGGCTCTGTTCTCGGTGATCAGGGCTGAGCCTGTGGTAGTGATGGGGGCTCAGTCCACAAACACGGCCAAGCTCAGTCTGTGACCACGATCAGGGCTCAGCCTGCGACCAGGCCTGGGGTTCGTCTGTGACCATGACCAGAGCTCATTCCGTGACCGTGGCTGGGGCTCAGTCTGTAACAACCGGGCTCAATCTGTGACCGGGACTGGGGTTCAGTCTGTGACCACGACCCGGGCTCTGTCTGTGGCCACGACCCGGGCTCCGTCTGTGACCACGACCCGGGCTCCGTCTGTGACCACGACCCGGGCTCCGTCTGTGGCCACGACCCGGGCTCCGTCTGTGGCCATGACCCGGGCTCCGTCTGTGGCCACGACGAGCGCTCAGCCTTCGCCGCTGTCACATGTCCACAGCTGCAGCTGACGTCAGCAACGGGCCCACACGTCAGACATAACAATCTCCTGAGGCGTCTGCCGCACAACTCAATCAATTATCATTAAACTGAATCAAGGGGCCGCGCGATGACTCCCAGAAGTCCTGAGCTGGGGGGGGCGTGTGCAGGAGGGAAGAGGGTGCCGCGGCCCCGAGGAGGAGGGACCCGAGCTCAGGTGCGGCAGACAGAACGAAATCCCGCCCTGACCCACTTAAGCAACTTCTTGGCTGGCGAGCAGGAGCCGTCACCCTCAGCTGCACGGTCACCCAGCCGAGGTCACAGAGCCCAGAGACGCGCCGGGGCCGGAGGCTGCCAGGAGCCGTCACCTGCCGGGCGCCGCCGCTAAGTGGGTCAGCGCTCCCCGGCCGCCCCGATGACTCATGGTGTGCGAGGCGCGGGCCGTGGCGGCTGGGGCTCCGCGACTCGAGCCGGGAGGGGCCCCTGCGCAGCGGTCAGCTCAGGCCGCGAGCACCGGCGGCACCGAGGCTCCGAGGTGGTGAATCTCGGCGGCTGCTTCTGGGGGCTCTCGTGAGTTCCCCCCGTCCGCCAGCCCCCTCTCTGCCCCGGTCTGCTGGGACGCGGGAGGACAACTTTGAAACGGGAGGTGAGATGTAATGTCGTCAGACACAAGATCAATCAGGCGTGGCACAGGAGCTGAGGTGGCAGCGTCCTGATTCGCCTGTTTGCTATTCGCTGCGTTCGTGGGGGACCCGGCCGGGAAGACACCCGCGGCGTTTCCAGAACGAGGCCCAGAGAGACAGAAACACTAGCAAGGAGGGCGGATCCGACGGGTAAACGCAGCCAGAGTCTCGTAGGCTGACTTTTCTTGTCTTGACGTTACAAGGAGCGTCTGGGGCGCCGGGGCAGGGGGCTCAGTCGGCTGAGCACCCGACTCCAGCTCAGGTCACGATCTCACGTTCGTGGGTCCGAGCCCCGCGCCGGGCTCAGTGCTGACAGCTGGGAGCCTGGAGCTGCCTCGGATTCTGCGTCTCCCTCTCTCTGACCCTCCCCTGGTGCTCGCTCACTCTCTCTGTCTCTCTCTCTCAAGAATAAATAAACCTTAAAAAATAATTTTTTTAATTAAAAGAAAGCATATAAAGTGGGGCTTGAAGACCCCGGTTGCCATGTTTTCGCGCCGCGCACTGCCTGCTCGCACACTGACTCGTCCTTCGGGGGCGCCGTCCCCGGCTCCGGCCTGGGCTGAACGGAGGCCAGCACGACAGTGGCTGCTGTTGGCCGACACGTGTTGAAGTCGCGCCGGGCACCACGCACCAGGCAGCAGGAACCGCACACCAGGCACCGCACACTGAGCACCGGGCACCACACACCGCACACCGGGCACTGAGCACCGGGCACCACACACCGGGCACCACGCACCGCACACCGGGCACCGCGCCTGGAGCCGGGCGCCGCGAGCGTCGCCCCACGTGGCCCGCGTGCCCGGGACAGGAGCTGGTACTGCTGTGCTCATTCCACAGACCAACAAACTGAGCCCCGAAGCAACGACGCAGCGTCTTCAGGGCTAAGCAAGTAGCATGGTGGCTGCGTTCACGGCCCAGGAGCCGCTCCCCTCCGCCGTCCCATCCTTTGAATTACTGAGAAGCTCAAAGAGGGACCGAGGTTCACTTACGCCCCAGGCAGCACCCCCGTTCCTGCCTCTGGTGTCTCGCTGGCCCTTTTTCACTCCAAGCATTCAGTGTCCAGTCAATCCCCTGAGCTTGCGTCATACGGAACCGCCTTCTCCTGGTGGTGGTCAACTCCTCATCAGGGGAAGGGAGCCGCACCGGCAGGCGCTCTGCTGTGAGGACGGGGTTCGCCTGTGAGACGGGGTGACACGTCGTGTTTCCCAGACACGGCCGCAGGGGCGTCTGCCGCCCTCCACACCGTCTTCTGGAACCTGACCACTTCCCACGGCACAGCGGGCTCAACGAACCCTCCCCGCGGACCTGGGCGGGGGACACGCCGTGACCTCCAAGGTCAGCCCACGAAGGGGCGTGGCTGACTCTGCGCTGCGTCCGTCCGCCGGGACGCTCACCCCGGGGCCCCGCCCACACTGCGTGCGGGGTCAGACCACACACGGGGGGTCGAGTACGGGCACCCGGGCACCCAGGCACCCTGCGGTGGCGAGGGGACCACGCGTCTGGATGATTCCAGCCCAAGGCCACGGACTGACCCCCCCAGCCAGCCTTCGAGCCTGCCCGGCGGGGCCCCGGGCGTCACCGCGCAGGGACTCACCACCCCTGCTGGGCCTGTCCAGGCCCCTGACCCCACGGAATCCGGGAGCCGAGCAGACGGTGGCTCCGTCCGGCGGCACAGACGTGCGGCCGCACAGCCGACCTCCGGGAGCGCGTCCGGCCTGGACGCAGTCACCCCCCCCCCCGCCCCGGGCACACGAAGGCAGCCCCCTCCCCCCACTTCCTGGGCGAGTCCGAGGACGCCCGGCGCTCAGGACTGAAACTCCGGGCACACGCGCCCTGCACACAGCCCGTCTGCCGGGCGGTTTGTCCGCCGAGCGGGGGAAACACAAAACAGGAGGGGATCGCAAACCCCGCCCGAGGGGGACCTGTCTTCCCGGGAAGGGTCGTTTGTGTCCAAGAGCAGCAGCACCCCCGTGGTGCAGGGGGGAGACAGGGGCGGGCGGAACGGCAGCTTCGGGAAGTCACCCGAGAGACACGGCCGGTTCCCAGCCCGCTGGGAAATCCTCTAGCGTCTCAGTCAGAAGCGACGGTCTGCTCTGCCCTCAGCCGTGACCCGGCCCCCTCTCTCCGGGAAGCAGGACGCTGTTCTCCCTGGGGACAAGGACAGCCCAGATTCTGTCTCTGCCGTGTGTGTGCGTGTGTCCCCAGGCCCCTGGGGTTGTCCCTGTCTCCGTGTGGTGATGAGGCGGGCAGGCTCCTGAGTCCGGGTGCTGGAATACTGTGTGGCCTCCGGAAAGTAACTCGCCCTCTCTGGGCCCGTCTGTTCTTCTGCCAAAGAAAACAGGATGGTGATCCCTACCTGGCTGATTTGACCGCACATCAGCACAGTGGGTCTCCCGCCACGCAGGCATCTTGGCTGATGGGGCCCCGCGCACCCGCCTGTCTGCGCGCCCCGCCTGCGTTTCCCGGACGCGCAGCAAAGCCTCTCTGTTCATGCGGCAACGCCCCCCTGAAGAAATAGAGCGGGGGTCAGCGTCATGACCACCCTGAGCGAGGAGGCTGTCCCCCTCCTGGGGACAGGGGCCTGGAGGGTCGTGAAGGAGGCGGTGTGAGCCCAGTCCTGCCCCACACGTCACCCCTGTCCACACCCCATCGGCCACAGCTCAGGCTATGGGACCAGCCACACCGGTCTGGCCCCCAGAGGAGGTTCTGACTCCGCAGAGAAATGTTGCTGTCTGGACGGAAGGAAGGCACAGCGTCTCTCCGGACTCGGCCCAGGAGGCCGCCCCCACGCTCATTCCGGGGCCGGGGCGGCGCCAAGACCATGCTCAGCCGGCCCCCTGCTCCCCGTCCTCACGGCGCCCGCCCGCCTGCCCGGACTCCTCCGCTCGGAAGCTCCCGTCTCCCGTGCGACCTCGCACACAAGCGGGAAAAACAAGGGCGTGACTCAGGTTGACCGAGAACCAGAACTAACTCATTTCTCACCTCTGTCTGTCAGGGGAGGCCGGGGGCGGGGACGCTGAGGCCTGTCCCGGCCTTCCTGTGGCCCCGTGGTCCTCAGCACACGGACGCCGGGGGAGCACGTGCTCTCTGCTGAGGGGCGGCCCTCCGCAGCCACTAACCCGTCCCGGCCTGGGTCACTGGGGTTCCTCCTCATGACCGCACCCCCGGGACCTGAAGCAGCACCCGGCTTCCTTCCCGAGCCCCAGGGAGAGTCCGGCGGGAAGGAGGCCAAGGGAGAGCGCCTCCTCCGATCGCAGAGGGAGGGGGCTGTGACTTCACAGCACATCTGCCCGAGCGCAGAGGGAAAGGAGGTCAAAGCAATCGTTTGGCAACAGATGACGAGCAAAATGTGCTGGGAAACTCTGCTGGGGCTGAACGGAAACGCTGGGACGCGGCTCTGCCGAGGGGTGACTGCCCCCTGCCTGCACGGCTTTATTCTCCAGCCTGAAAAGCGTCATCTGCGGGGAGATGACACCCAGCGCGCTGTCTCGCACCGTTCGCCTGCACCAGGGCACGCGTCTCGGGAAGCTGAACGGGGCCCGGGCTGAGTCACCATTCAGGACCGGCCGCGGGGGCAGGGGAGGGGGACGCAGCTCGGGTCAGGCAGAGGCGCTCACGGGGGCCGGGCGGTGGGGGCTGCTGCGCAGGCAGGAATCCACGACGCACAGGCCCCGGGGACCGCACGTGACCGCCTCTGTCTGTGGCAGGCTCCCAGGCCTCTCCCAGGCCTCGGCCACACACACGTGCGCCCGCAGGTCCGCCAGGTGCTTCCAGATGGGAAGCAGCAAGCGGGCAGAGCACGCCACCCGAGGTCACGAGGAAACCCCCAAACCTCCGGCGAGTCCAACCCAGTGACACTCTCCCACATAACTGACTGATGCTTTTCAAACGCATCAAGATGAAGAAACTCAAGGAAACTGTGACAGGCTGGAGAGGACATGAAACAGGTGGGCATCCGTGAGAAGCGGGGTCCTGTTCCAGAGGAGAGACATCAGCGGACAAACTCATCACCAGGACCGAAGAGAGACGCCCAGACCCGGGGGCTGGGACGGGGTGGCA
The DNA here is from genome assembly GCA_004023785.1 of Mungos mungo. Lineage (NCBI taxonomy): Eukaryota > Metazoa > Chordata > Mammalia > Carnivora > Herpestidae > Mungos > Mungos mungo. Next base: position 15,495 of record PISW01012984.1, on the reverse strand, counting down.
GGGGGTCAGGACAGGGGCCCGGCGGGTGAGGCTGCACGAGCAGAGGCAAGCGGGGAGCCCGTGCTGAGCCGGCGGGGCAGGTCCCCAGGGCAGGTCCCCAGGGCAGTTTCCAAGGGCTGAGCCCCAGGGAAGGATCTCAGGGCACAAACCCAGGGCAGGTTCTCAGGGCAGGTCCTCAGGTCAGGCAGGTCCCCAGGGCTGCAGAGCCCGGGCTCCTCCAGCAGGTGAAGATGCATAGGTGAGGCTGCTGGTGGCTGGAACCTGCCTGGAGTCATCCCCTTGTTTCCGCCCCACAGAATACGCCTGGACACCTGCCCATGACCTCGTGCCTCCCGCTCCATCGGGACGCTCTCGCTACAGAACGTCAGGACAGTCACAAAGCCAGGTCCCAGTTGTGGCCTGCTGGGCACCCTCGGCTGCTGCGTTTGTAGTCGGTCCTCAGACCCTGCTGGGCGCACACAGGTTGCCATGGTGACTGGGTCACCAGAGGGGGTGGGGACTTCCAAGTAACAGGCAGCATTGGGCTGTGTCTGAAGGAGCAGCCAGTGCTGCTTGCCCACCGGGGACGGGGAGGTGCACAGGGGCCCCAGACACACATGCACGTGTCCACAGGCGTCCCGGAGACCCGTGGGGGGAGCTGGCACCTGGGGCGTCGGGGAGGCCGTCGCTCACCTCCACCCGCCGCAGACGCCGAATCTCCCCTCCGGCCGAGCCACCCCCCCCCCCGCCCGAGACATGCACAACCGTGACACCCAGCACGAGGCCAGCACGGAGACCGGGAAGGGGGCCGAAACCACCGAGTCCCCCAAACACTGGACCATCTTGCCACGGTTTCTAAGACAGTGTAAGGACTCTAAAGAGCGAGCGAGCGCCAGACGACGCGGCAGGGGAGCTGCACCGGCCGCCGAGGGCCCGTGTTTCTCTCTGACGCCGCGTCTGGAGCGTCTGTCGTGCCTCCGGGCTCCCGCACCGGTTAGTGCTGCCGTAAACACCTCTGTCTCTATCTCTGACCATTTTTATATCTTAAATTCCTTCGTTTCAATGTTTATTCTTGAGAGGGAGAGAGAGAGTGGGGGAGGAGCAGAGGGGTTGGGACGGAGGATGGGGGCAGGCTCCACGCTGCCGGCACAAAGCCTGACGTGGGGCTCACACTCACCGACACTGAGATCGTGACCTGAGCCGAAATCAAGAGTCAGACACGTAACCCGCGGAGCCAGCCAGGCGCCTCCCGGACCATTTCTTAGAGTGTGCGCCTGGAAACGCAATTCCGAAGACCAAGGGGGTGAATATCTCAAGGCTTTCGTAGACACTTGCCAAACGTCCTGTAAAAATTACTCTGTCATCTACGTTTAAGAATTCTTGTCTTACCACATCCTGTATATTACAGCCTTAAAAAGTAAGTATATACACACGCGTACACACATGCATGAGCAAAATGCAAGGCTCAGAGATGCAATTAAGGTAAATTGAAAAGCTCCGATTTTAAACACAGTTTAAAAGGATAGTCTCCACCCTCTCCCTGGCCTTTCCAACCAACGGGCCCCACGTCCGAGGCGCGGGTCCAGCCCCAGAGCGTCTGCTAGTAACGAGCCAGAGAGCCCGCGGCCGTCGCAGGCCGCCCTTCCTCGCTGCCCCCAGGGCTGGCCGGGCCGAGCCCCTTGTTCCCGGAACGCACTTTGCAGCAAGGCAAGGGGGCCATCTGTCATCCTGCCGCAAAGCCCAGCTCAGCCAGACACCTCATTTTACTTCTGCTTCCACAGACACAGTTCAGAGGGCTGGCTCATAGCTGGAGCCCCACGGAGCCCTGGACAGAGCACCCCGGCCTCGCTGTGCGACCCCAGGCCAGTGACTGCGTCTCTCTGGGCCTCTCGGGGTCTTCATTTCCAAAGGAGGGAGCCGGCCTCCACCATGGCCGAGGTCCATGCTCCCTCTCTCATGGCCACGCGGGTCTTGCCTGGCCACAGCCTGACCGGCCACCCCAGAGCCAAAACACTGCTCCTGGTCATGGAGAGGCTGGCGGTGCGCCGTGGGGCTGGAGCTGAGGCTGGAGACGCGAGGAACGATTGGGAAGCTTGGAGACTAGCTCTCCTCGTCCTGCTGAGATAAAGCCGGGCCAGGGGGTGGTCAGCAGGTGGAACCGTGCAGCAGGAAGGGAGAGCGCCGAGCTCTGCCGGGACCCCAGCGGCAGCTCCCTGCTCCCCGCCGCCATCAGAGACGGGGCCCGTCAGCTGGCGCCGAGAACAGAGCCTGGCCTGCTGTCTTTTCCATGGAAACCTGCGTTTCCAGATGTTCCCCTCCCGCGGAATATTTCCCAAGGATAAGAAGCAGGATGCAGGTTCGCAGGATGGGAGAAGAGGGGTCTGCAGGAGCCCCGCCTGGGCGGTATCAGGAAGGGATGGCGAGACAGGCCAGGTCTGGGGGTGAGTGGGTGTCCGGGGAGGGCCCCGCCAGTGCTCTCCCGGAGACCAGGGAAGCGCTCCAGACGGACCCGAATGCTGGGATGCGGGCTGGCAGGCCTGGGTTTTGCCCGGACCGGACTCTGAACGAAGCGGGTCCTCGTCCCGCGTGACAGGCGCCTCCGGAGGCACGCGCGCCCGGCCTGTGCGGAGCCCTCCTCCCGGCCCTTCCTCCGCGCCCAGCCCTCCGGGAAGTGTCTCCGCTCTGGGCCTTTCCGGCTGCTCTCCCGGCGGGAACGGGGGTCCGGCCTCAGCCGTGGGCCCGGGAACCCTCCCAAGGGGGCCCTGCCCGTGACGCAGCCAAGTGTGTCCTCACGGGAGGAGGTGACTCCGGCGCAGAAACAGCTCACAACACACGGGCCCAGAAACAGCTCCCGGAGTGACCAGATCGGAGGCTCGCGGCCGCCTCCCGGGTCCTGGAGGGACACCGGCCCGTGGAATAGGGCTGTGTGGCGGGGCGTCTAAGGTCAGACTGCCTGACCTCCCACCCCCCACTGCACCACCTGCCGGTTACATGAAGTTAGGAAAACCGTTTTCTCCATGCCTCCAGGTCGTCTATACCACGGGGATCCTAAAATCACCGGGTTCTCACGGGGATCGCATGCGGTCATTGCGCTCCCGACTCGCCCTGGCCCAGGGTGGCCCCAGAAGCTCCGGCTCCTCTGACTGGACTGGGGGGGGGCCTGTGCTCCTGGGCCAGCCGTGACCTGCGTGCCGCACCTCGCACCCCCACTTCCGTGGCCCTGCCCTGCCTCCAGGTCCCGGGAGACCGAAGCAGCCTGTGCTCCCTTCGCTCGCACCCGGAGAGCCGAGCACGCGCGCCCGGACAGCCCAGCGGGACCGCGCACGCTCAGCCGGGGAGCTAAGCGGGCGGAGCGCGCATCGCCCCATGTTTTACAGTGAGGCGCAGTCCGAGACGAGAATACACACACGTTTATTCTGCAATAGGAACAGACTTCACCCAAGGGTCCACCAGAGCCAGTAAAATTGGGCGATGCTCCGGGCATTCCGGAAAAAGAGAGGAAAGAAAGCCCGGATTAAGTGCAGCAAGAGGCATCTTAATGTCCCTGGAAACTGATTTATAAATTCGGCGGCAGACTCTGCACGTTTGATTCTGCTCCCTGGATACGGGTCTTTCCATTTCATAGTCTTGGCGGGAAATGGCCTTTTCCAGAGCCGCCACTCACAGCGCTTACGTGCGGAGGGAGCCCAGGATGAGCCCGGGAGGGCGAGGACCTGAACCCCCTGCCCTCTGGGATGATCCCCCGCACTCAAAACAGCACCTGGCCGGCCCATCGCCCAGTAAATACCGGTGCGAACGCACGAAGGAAGGAAGGAATGCGTGCGTCCGTGCCTCCGTCCTCTCACTTGGCAGGGAAGGCGACCACTCAGGGAGGTTCAGCGACGCGTCCGGGACACACAGCTGAAGAGTGACCACAGGAGACGACTAACCTCTCATCAGCCCCTCCGAGGGGCCCAGGGCCGCTTCCAATCCCTGGCAGGCGATCCTCTCACCCCACCCCCATCCCTCAACCCTCGCCTCTGCGCTCCAGTCACACTGAGCACCCGCAGTCCTGTGAATCCCAGGCCCTTCTTCCAGGAAGTCCACCCTGATTTGCTTGCTGGGTTAGGCAGCCCCCTTCTATGTCCCCTTATACTCTCCCCCTGCCGTTTGATCCCCAAAGCTTGTGCAATCACTGCCATTCCTGGACTGCACCCCGTGTTCTAAGCTCCTCATCCACTAGGGCCATCGTGTAAGTCACAAAGCCCCAGGGACGGGCATCATCATCCCTTCCACAGAGACTCAGCTTCCTGTCTGCAGCCCTGAGCTGCCTTTGGGTCTTACTTCAGGGCCCACGAGGGCCCACACCCCGTGCCACACGCCTCCGCACCAGACACTTCTGGAGGACATGCTTACCCCCCCCACACACACACACACACATACTAGACAGCCAGCAGGTGCCGCCCTGTGGGTTCCTGGGAAAGAGCCCACCCCTCTCTGCGGACCCTCCCCCTGCAGGCCCCCTGGCTCAGGCCACACCACTCTGCCCTGCGCAGAGGGTCTGTCTCAGGACCCCACGGCCGGACTCCCTTTCCAGGGTCAGACCAGGCCCTGGACACCCAGCATCAGAGCATCAACTCCTCCCCTGACGTCCAGGCCCTTGACTGCCTTCTCCCACCTCCTCCTCCTGCCTCCCTCCCATCTCCTTAACTGGCATCAACAGGTCGTTTCTGGCACGCCAGGCACTGACCTGTAACAACGCCACAGCGGCTTCGAACCCACAGCCCAGCCCTTTGCCCTCCAGGCTGCTGGCCCGGAGGGGCCCCAGCCCGCCTCCTCCCCTCCCACGAGGCCACCGGGGCCACCCCTCCCGGGTCCGTCCCCCTCTATGAAGCCTCTGCCCTCCCCCCCCCCCACACACACACCGTGTGCTCAGCGCTGGCCCTGCGCCCCCAGCCCCTGACCCGGGCCCCACAGGCAGGGGGTGCTCCCGGAGCATGAATGACCCCCGGTAAGTGAGGGAAGGGGACTGACTCCTCCCCGCCCTGGAGGCCTCCCTCCCCTCCAGACAGAGGCCGGGCATCACTCACGGATATAAATCGACAGTTTCAAAGGCTTAATCCTTCCACACTTACTGCAAACCCGAGCGCGCGAACATAAATAAGGTTTTTCCTTCGGAGGAGAAAGAAGGCTCTTCATAGCATCATAAAAACAACACTTTATTTTTCATCCTGCGGAGCCTGCCTGGACTCTGCTGTGCTCGGAGCCCCGGAAAGGCGCGGAGCGGACTCTCTCGTGAAAACCACCGGCTCCGCGGCTGCCCGAGGTTCGGGCAGCGCACAGATTCCTTCCGGAGCCTGTCTGCGCGTCCGGTGGGCACCGATCTCCCCCAGAACCCAGGGCCTGTGGGCAGGGGGGCCCGGGGCCGCAGTGTTTGGCCAAGAGGTTTGGCGGAAAAGAACGTGTAGGTGTTGGGGCTGTAAACGAATGGGGGGCGGGGGGGCTTGGACGCTGTCAGCAGCCGCGGGGCTCACGTGGGGGAGCCGCCACTGTCCCGCACGTGTCCTTCCGAGGTGGACACACTGGCTGCCCCCTGCTCCTGCTCTGTCTCCCGGGCCCATGTGGGATGAGCGCCCCACCCCCATCCCCTGGTTGTGAGTGGGGCCGCCAGGCCGACCTGGGCCAGTGCTTTGAGCAGAAGGGAGGAAGGTCACCGCTGGGTTGGGGCCTCGGGGCTCCTGCGAACTCGGGGCCATGGCCTCCGCAGCCTGGAGTCAGAGTGCATGGGCAGGAGCAGTGTCACCGGCGCCCACGATGACCTCGAGGTGTCGCAGCAGAAGCCACTGGGCTCTGGGTCCCGGGAGCTATGTCTGGAGAGCAGACAGCCCGGCCCTCCCGAGGGCCACGGGCCTTCCGCTTCAGGCCTGGGTCCTGCCTCCTGCCAGCGAAGGAGCTTGGGGGCAGGTATCTGAACTTGAGGCAATAAAACGGAGGTGACAGCAAAACCCGCTTCTCTGAGCGTCCCCATTAATCTGCTCCCCTTCCCTTCCCGCTCCTGGGTCTCCAGGACACCTGCCAGCCCCTTTCCCGAGCACGACCCAACCCAGATGAGGAGACACGGGTGCTCGGTACCTTCCCCTGCAGGGCCTGCCACCCAGCCCTGCCGGGAAGCCGTGCCCGCGGACAGGTGGGCCTTCCTGAGGGCGCGCGCTGCGTGCATCCGGGAGGTTCTGTGAACCGGAGCAGGTGGCTGCCCCAGCAGCGACCCACAGACCCAGGGGCTTCATCACCCTCGTGTGCAGGTGAGCAGCCCAAGACACAGGCACTGGCCAGCCCGCTCCTGGGGAGGGTCTGCTCCCTACCTTGCTGTGTCCTCACTGGTTTCTTTTTAAGGTTTATTCATTTTTTTCAGAGACAGAGAGTGCGAGCGTGAGTGGGGGAGAGGCAGAGAGAGAGGGACACACAGAATCTGAAGCAGCTCCAGGCATGGAGCCTGGACTCACGAACTGCGAGATCATGACCTGAGCCGAAGCCAGATGCTCAGCTGCCCGAGCCGCCCAGGCGCCCCCAGGGGTGTCTTCTTACAGTGACACCAGTCCTACCAGGCTGGGGCCTCACGACCTCACGCGGCCCTGACCACCTCCCTGCCGCTTCACATGCAAGCAGCACCGCCCTGGGCAAAGGGCTGGGAATTTGGGGCGCCACCGCTCAGTCCCAGAGCACAAGCCACAGAAGCCCTGACACGCTCACATCTGCCCAGCACTTCTCAGCGTAGGGGGCGCGCCCCCCTCGGCTGACCGCACCCGGGACTCTCGGTCACCCAGGAGCACGGCCTTGGAGCGGAGGGTCCCGGTGCACACGGGGACCAGCAGGAAGCCAGGAGCCCAGGGCTCCGACCAGGCCGTCCACCTCCAAGTCCATTGCCCCTCCTTGGCCCCAAACTGCAAAGCCAACACAGTGTTTATTCCCTTAACCGAGGGCCGTGGGCAGGGCAGGAACGAGCCGTACCCTCCTGATTTGAGCACAGACCCCAGTCCAGCCCCGACCCGTCCCCGAGCGTGCTGGCCCCGGGAGGGAGGCTGGGAGGGCCGGGAGGGGAGTGCAGAGCCGTGTGTCCACACAGGCCTCACAGCCCGGCAACCCCACCCCCACCGGAGAGGTGTCCGTGCGTTCACCCCGACAGGGGCGGACCCCGCGCTGGGGCTCCCCAGACACCCCTCAACGGCGCAACGGAGAGTGTGTGGGGTGCGCACCAGGGAGCCACAAGGGAGGGCACGGGAACTTCTGGGGTGCCGGAAAGTTCCACTTCTTGATCGGGGGGCTGGTCACAGCCCTGGGCTATGGACTCAGTTGTGTGCCCAAAATCTGTATGTTGGCACCATAACTCCCCATGTCATATTAGGAGATGGGCCTTTGGGGGGTATGTAGGTTTGGGGGGTCACAAAGGTGGGCCCCTCATAATGGGATTCGTACCCTTGTGAGGAGAGGCAGCAGGGCCCTGCTCGCCGTCCCCCTGCCACCTGAGGACACGTGGGGACATGTGGGGACACGTGAGGACACGTGAGGACACGTGGCAGGGGGGCGCTGCTGCCAGAAGGAGGGCCCCTCCAGCACCCCCCAGCCCCGGGCCCAGACTTTCAGCCTCCGGAACCATGAGCCCTCGAAGCCAGCCACCCGGGCCACCCAGTCTGTGGCACTGTGGTGTGGCCGCCCGCCCGCCCGTGGCACCACGGAGCCACACACTCCCGCTCCGGCCACTCTCTGTAAGTGACCCTGCACTTACAGGGCGTTTTCAGGGAGCAGACGGTGGAAAGAGAGTGACTCGTGGGGAAAAGAAGTCTTCCCGGCCCGCCCCTCTTCCGCTCCCAGCAGCCCTGTGGGGGCCGGAGCTCTGCCTCACCCCTGCCCCAGGCAGCCCCCGACACCTGTCACCCCAGGGCCCCAGGTCTGCAAACGTCCCACTCCCACTGCCGGCTCAGCCGTGACCCCCGCTGGTGCCGGCCGCCCCGCACTGCTCCCCGCGGGAGCCTCCTCCCAGCCCCCCACTCACCCCCACCTCCCTACACCCCCCCTCCCCCACCAGGAGCCCCATGCCGAGTCTCCCCCTACCGCCTTCCTAATCTACAGGCCCGACCCCTTCCCCTCGACCCTGCGCTGAGACGAAAACACACTTTCCGCTGACCCAGATTCTGCGCCTCTCGTGGTGGATGAGAAGTTGGCTTCTGTCCCCGGAGACTGAAGCTTTGCCCGGTGCTCGCCGGAACCCGGGAAGGAAAGGACAACAGGTGGCTCGGGGCCCGGGGCTCGTGTTGGGAAGGGCACGAGCTGGGGGGGCGGGGGCCGCGGTCTCGGCCGCGAGAGCCAGAAGGACCCTCGGCTCATCTGGTCCAGAGGTCTCAGGGTGTGTGTTTTCTCCAGCTTTACGGGGGGACCATCTACGCACCATAAAGTTCGTGTTCTCAGGGGACGCTCGCCAGCGTCAGTTCGCTGACAGAACTCTGCAGCCCCCAAGCCTGATGGTAGAACATTCCCCTCACTCCAGGGAGAAACGGCTGTGGCCGCCAGCTAGCGGTCACCCCATTTCCCCCAGTCCCCCTCCAGGGCTGGGCGACCGCTGACCTATTTTCTTTTTTTTTTTTTTTTTTGAGAGAGAGAGAGAGAGAGAGAGAGAGAGAATCCCAAGCAGGCTCCACACTGTCAGCACAGAGCCCCATGAGGGGCTCAAACCCACGAACTGTGAGATCGTAGTTTCTGATCTGGTTTCTGTCTCTACAGATTTGCAGGTTCTGAGCATTTCATGTCGACCCACGGCGTGTGGGGCGTCCACGTGGCTTCCATCACTGGGTGAAGGGTGTTTGAGGCGCACGCGTGCCGAGGCGTGACCAGCTCTCTGGTTTTCTGCTGTCCTGCGGCACGTGACCCGTGGGACAGGAGGGCGGTGGTTGTGACCGACACCACAGTGGACGTTTGCACACAAGTCCTTGTGTGGCCGCGGGCCTTCGTCTCTCTGGAGCAGACAGGAGCAAATGATCGGGGACGTGTCTGGATCTGAAGCTTGGAAAGGCTGCGGTGGCTGGAGGAGGGAAACCGAGTCAGAGAAAGGGCTCACACAGAGGACGGGGGCCTGGACCCATGAGGCGGCGCGGAGGGGGCGGGACGGGAGTCACCCCCGAAGTCAGGTCCCTGCCCTGCCTCTTACTGGTTATGTGAGTTTTGGCAAGTTGTTGACTTCTCCAGCCTCAGTTTCCCCATCTGTAAACTATTTATGGTAATGTCCTCCTTGCTGGCCACTGTCAAGATCAAAAGAGACCATTTTAAAAATTTTAATGTTTATTTATTTTTGAGAGAGAGAGAGAGAGGGAGACACAGAATCCGAAGCAGACTCCAGACTCCAAGCGGTCAGCACAGAGCCTGACGAGGGGCTTGAACTTGTGAACCGTGAAATCACGACCTGAGCTGAAGTCAGACGCTTAACCAACTGAGCCCCCAGGCGCCCCAGAAGAGACCATTTTTGTGGAAGTTCTGTGCACACTCCAGGGCAGGGCAGGCCACGCAGGCATCCCGTGGCACCCAGATCTCCACAGGTCCACAAGCCCCGGCACTTCTCGAGCCCAGGGGCGTGCCACGTGGCCGGTTGGAATGGGACGCGGCACGGACACCCTTCCTGGAGCCAAAGCCGTGCTGGGCAGACATCACGTGTCTCCACTGTCCACTCACGTGGCCGAGCCAGAGCTCCCGTGTCTCGTGTCCATCCATACCCGGTGTGGCAGCATAGCCCACGTGGAGGGACCATTCCGGTTGGCCCCATGCTGACAGTCCCCACGGGAACAGCCAGGCTTGAGAGAGTAGAGGACGGGTTCTCCCAGGACTGAGGTGCCCGGAGGGGAGAAATCAAGATGCCACGTCCTCTCTGCCTCAGCCCAGCCCGGGTCTGCCCCCCGGTGAACATGGCGGCCAGGAGCCAGGACCTTGAAGCAAGTGCAGACGGGAGGAGGCTCCATTTACACATTTACACGGTCGTTCTGAGATGCCACCAACTGACTCACGTCACAGCACTCGGCACGGAGCTTGGTCCTCGTAAGAGCTTAACGTTAAAGGTTGCCTGACGGAGTGGTCACCCCCCCCCCAGCCTCTGCGGTCTTGAGGTGGGACTCCCCGGCCTGAGGCTGGCGGCCAAGCTCGGAGCCCCAGGAAGGCCAGGATCGCCCATGATGCTGGAAGGCTGTCCGCGGGCACAGGCTGGACGGCAGGGAGGCCCCCGTCGCGGTGGCCGTCTGGGTGCAGGGACGGCGTCCCCGCCCTCGGGCCCTGGGTCGGCCCCTGGGGTTCCGGTGTGCACACGTCCCTCCCCCCGCACCCCAGCTTCTCGCCTCGTGGGCTGTCCTACAGACGGAACGAGCGGCGGATGTGAAAGCCTTCGCACAGCGCCTGGCACGGCCCCATCAGCAGCTGGTGCTGCTTGCAATTACCGGAGCCATTAATACCCATCAAGACGGGCACTCGGAGCGGGTTAGCGGCCGCGAGGCCGACGGAGCAGCGGCCTCAGCAGAGCTGGAGACACGGGCCCGTTCAGGTCAGGCCCCAGCAAAGAGCTGGTGTGAGGCGGGAAGGTGGCAAGGACTTCATTCTCATTCATCTTCCCTGGGTCCTTTCATCTGCACGCACATGCACGCACATGCACACACACGCACACGTACGCACACGCAGCATGATTCGTGACCTGCCCTCTGCCGCACCCACCGGCCAGCGCCAGGCTCCCCGGACCCCGTGGGCCTGAGGGCTCAGCCGGGACAGGGCGGCACCTGGGTCGCCCCCTGCTCCCCGGGCCTCGCCTTGCTGTGCCCCTTCCTCCTCTGCTCTGCTCGTCCCCACGCCCCCAAGGTCCGGTGGAAGTCACCCGCCACCCGGTGGTGGCATCTGGAACCCCAGAGCGCCTCGGGGCCCCGGGCCGCGAGTCCCGTCTTCGGCAAACAGCTGTCCCGTTTGCTCCGGACATCCAGGGGAGCCGCAGACGGCACTTTAATCATGACTCCCGGAGCCGCGCTGCGGCTCTCTGGAGAAGCGCTAAGCGGCAATGAAAAGGAACTCACGTAATTAGTCTGACACAGTTCAATAGGGACCCATCCCAGCGGCAGTAATGAGCTCCTGCGACGTGTTCACGTTAGTGTAAGAAATTATGCCGGTGCAGCAAATTGGCTTGGGGGGCGCAGGGGTGGGGGAAGAGGGAAGCTCAGGACCGGCCCAGGCAATAGGCTGGTGGGGGAAAACATGGAGAAGGCTCGAGAAAGCCCCTTTTCTCTGTCCCCAGGGCCCCTGCGGCCGGGGCTATACCACGGGTGCCGTGGGGTGTGCACGGACCGCCGCGGGCTCAATGCCACCGCAGTCGGCCTGCGCAAGCGGGCGCGTCCTTCCCCAGCTGGGAAGACAGGAGGCTCAAGAAAATTACTCCGAGCGCTAAAATCGATGGAGAGACAGCATAAGGACCCGCCCTTACTGTCATCCAGGGCCTCGGGGTTTACAGCGTTTGTTCTTGGCCTTTGTGAGAACACAGGAGACGAAAAGTCAGGACGCAGCTTAGTAAATTGCTACCAAGTAACAGCGTACGAGGGCCTCCAAGTCTGTCCACAAAATGGCAACAATGATTCCACCGTCCACAAGCTCCCGGGGATCTGACGCACGTCCGTGCCCCTTCCTCGTCACGTGTGGGCATGGCGTTGGTGACGCCCGGCTCTGGCGGCTGGCGGCCGCCGCAGGAACTGCCGGTGTCATGAGAGGGAATGTGGACAGCGTCACCCCACGCGTTTCTAAAACACCACGGACCGTTTCCCAAACCCAAACCCCCGCCAGGGTCTGGGCTAATGTCACCACCACGCCTGGTAGACTGATAGTCGTCACAAAAGACAAAAGACCACGGACGGTGCTGGCGAGGACGCGGAGAAGGGGCCCCGGCAGCTGTCGGCGGGAACGCAGCCCGGGCGGCCGCTCTGGAAAACTGTGTGGAGGCCCCTCGGAAGTTTAGAGACAGAATGACGTTAGGACGCAGCCTCAACGTTGTCCGACAGCTGAATGGGGAAAGACGGGGGACGTATGTTCGGTGGAATAGCATCGGGCCTTACAAAACAAGAAGGGGGCGCCTGGGGGGCTCAGTCAGTTAAGCGTCCGGCTTCGGCTCAGGTCATGATCTCACGGTTCATGGATTTGAGCCCCGCATCGGGCTCTGTGCTGACAGCTCGGAGCCTGGAGCCTGGAGCCTGCTTGGGATTCTGGGTCTCCCCCTCTCTCTGCCCCTCCCCTGCTCGCTCTTTCTCTCAAAAATAAATAAACATTAAAAAAAAATGTAAACCAAGAAGGAAACCTTGTCATCTGTGACATTAGGGACAGATGACCGGAGGGTGTTACGCGTAGCGAGAGAAGCCGGGTGCAGGTGGACAAATGCAGAAGCAGAGGCGGGGGGGGGTAGCAGGAGCCGGGAAGGGGAATGGGGACATTGGTCGGAGGGCACATGGAGGATGAATGCCTTTCGGAGATGTCAGGACAGCGCAGTCACTGTACAGTTAACAGTGTTGTTAACTCTGACGACAAACAAGTTCACCAGCATTGCCCCCTCTGTGTAGATCCCAAAGCACAAATACCTACCGTGTTTCCGTGCTGTATATGCCTCAAGGAAGAATAAAATACTTGCAGATAAAGGAATGAAGGTGATGTTGCCGCTGAAGTCTGCGTTTTGCGATCTGGGTTCTCGCTGAACGTCCGCAGGGAAAGAGGAAACCAGCACCGGCCCCAGGAAGGCAGGAACCCGTGGTGACTCCTCCGCGTCCGCTTGGTCCCCAGGCTTCCTCTCAAAGCGGGAATGATCCTCTGAACTTAGACGGGCACAGAACCCGCAGTCCCCTGCCAGCTTCACACCGAGCAGCTGGGGCGGCCGGGGGAGGCTTCTTTCTTGTTCCTGGTTCACAGAGAAGACGGGGCGCCTTGGGCGAGGGGCTCCCCAAGGCCGCATGATGGGGACATGTGGGGCAGGGTGTGGACCTGAGCACTGGCTGCTCCTCACACTGACGGCCCCCAGCAACCTCGAGGCCTCGGTGCAAGGCACTACTGTGGGGCCATCCGAGCGGAGCCCCGTCCTCCACCCGGGAAAGGGGTGTCCCTCCCCCATGGGGGCGTGGGAGAATCCGGAACCATCGGGCTGGGGAGGCACCCCGGGTCTGCTACCCCACAGAGGGACCACTGCCTGGTCCACGGCCTGGGTGGGGGTCCACCCACCGCAGCCCCATGGCCACTCAGCCTGGTCTTCCCAGACCAAGCCCACCGTGGGCCTGGGGGCGGTGGACGCAGCCGCGGCTGAACCCGGCCAGCACCCTCTGGGTGCCCAGTCGTGCAGGCCGGTCTCTCAGCGAGGCCGGTTCCCAGGGCCCCGGACCCACCGGTCAGAGCCTCAGTGCCAACTCAGCTCCCAGCACCCGCTGCTTCGGAGGCCCTAGGGGCTCTGGTGCCCGGGGCGGACGGGCGCGCGGGTCCGGGCGTCCTGTCCTCCTGCGTCACAGGGAGGAGGGGAAAGGACTCGTTCCGGACGATTCTCTAGCTCACCGGCCCTCCGTGTCCCCCTGCACCCCTGCCTTGACGCCCGCTCCCTCCCCCCAAGACTGCCCGCGTCTGTCCGCACAGCTCGGCCTCCGTCCTCAGCCAGGCGCCCGGGGACCCCCGCCCGCCCCGCCCCAGGGCACCGGCTCCCAGCCGCGGGAGGAGCCGCAGGCCTGGCTGGACACAGGGGCTCCCAGACTTGCTGATCCGTCCCTGCGCCAGGCGGTGTCCCCGCCCACGAGCGCAGCCCCAGCGCCCGCGAGGACGGAGATGGCATGGAACGTCTCTCACGGAGTGGCCAGAGTCACACACGCGCCGGCCACCGTGGCTGTGACCGCGGCCCCGTGCGAGTCCGTCAGAAGAGACGGAGTCCCGGCAAAGTGCTAGAAACACGGGATAGACGTGCAGGGGGAAGCTCCTCCCCCAGAACCGGGGGCGTGGCTGGGGGCGTGTGCAGGGGCCACGGCCCTCAGACCGCTGGAATGGGGGGACGAGAGGGGCGGAGCCGGACACGGGAGAGCAGGTGGCGGGGAGCTGGGCGAACGTGTCCCTGGGCCCCCGCCCCCCCAGACACAAGCTCTGGGAGAGGCCGCGCGGCTGAGTCTCCCTCGCGGCCGCCCTTCCCCCTGCTCCTCCGGGAGACAGAACAGTGGTAAAAACGCCCCCAGGCGCCCCATCCGCAGACCGCCGCCCGCTGCGCACCCCGCCTCCTCCTCCCTGGGGAGGGAAGCTCGGCGCCCGCAGCCCGCCCCTCAGAGTCCCTGGAAAACGGGAGGCGTCACAGACTGACTGTGGGTCCCCCTAACTCAGTGGGAGCACCAGCCCCCTGTGCTGGTACCTGGAGGGGCGCCTCCGGGTGAGGGGGGCCAGGTGAGGCGTCGAGGGCGGGGCCTCATGGGAGGAGCCTGGGAGCCTGCTGTCCACATGCCCGTGCGCACGTGCACGCACGCACACACGCACACCCTCACGCAAATACACACGCCTTCCCGGCACGCGCACACGCACTCGTGCACACACGTCCCCAACGTGCGCACACAGAGGAAAGTCCTGTGGGAATACCACCAGGAGGAGGCACCCGCAGGCGCGCCCCCGGGCCCACCGCTGGCACTGATCTGGGACCCCCAGCCTCCGGAGCCCCAGGCCGTGGGCAGGGTCTGTGCTTTCCTGTGTCCGATGCCCAGTCTAAGCCGGCGGGGCAGGTTTTAGCCCCTTCCTGTCCCAAACCTCGCCAGGCCCGTCCTGGAGGACCCGAGGGAGGAGGGAGGAGCGTCTGTGATTTGCACCCCCGGGTGGGAGGGGAGGGGGGCGGGCGACAGACTTGGGCACGGTCGTCTGTGCCCACGTCTCCCCTGCAGGGAACTCCTCTGGACTCTGGTCGCAGGACCGGAGCTTGGGGTCCCAGGGGAGACTCACTCCCGTCCCCCCTCCCAGGCTCAGCAAGGCTGGAAGGTCCGTGTCCGAGGAACAACGGCCCCAACTGGGCCTCAGACTCCCCATCTGGGAAAGGGGAGGTTAGATGCACGCACATCAAGATCCCTTCCAGCCGGGACACGCGGGAGGCGGGACGCTGGGGACAGCGGGCAGCAGATGCCGGCGCGTGGCACTCGGGGCTCGGGGGACGCTCCGAGGTGACAAGCACCCGGCTGCCCCTGCGTGTCCACCGGCCCAGCCCAGGTCGAGCCGCTGATGGAATTTCAGGTGCTTAGTCATACTTTTCTGAGTAAATATCGTGGTAAAAAGACATGACATTTCCGGGGCCAGTCTTCAGCGTTAATCAAAGATTCCAGGAACAGGGTGACCTTTTCACAAAGGATTTGTAAATGCCAAAAACTACATAAAACCTCTCTTTCTGTGGCAGACAGGATTGTCACAGCTCAGCTTTCATCCGTGACATGTGAGGCTGGCCCCGGGTCCCCAGCCCCATGTGCTGGTGGGCACTGCCGGGTGGGGGAGGGG